>JAKGGE010002765.1:0-130148 GCA_023748175.1 Hoolock leuconedys | reverse complement strand
ATTAGCTTACACCAATTTAATATAATTAATCAAATTATAATTGACATGTTCTCTCAATTTACTAAAAACTAAATCTTGCTTACGTATGTTTTGTCCTTGTCAGAGAAAACATTAAAATAAAACAATAATCTTGAAATTATACTGCTATCAATTGTGAAACAATGCCCTCAATACAAGGTATTGCATTGAATTAATGTTTCTTACATGAAGAAGATCTATTGTTTTACACATTGTTTATTATATTAAAAAATATAATAGTTAACCAAACATGCAAGCTCACCTAGTTAGCTACTGTTCTTTGTGTGTGTGTGTGTATTTTAATATTTCTTTTTTTATTATTTATTATTATTTATACTTTAAGTTTTGGATACATGTGCACAACGTGCAGGTTTGTTACATATGTATACATGTGCCATGTTGGTGTGCTGCACCCATTAACTCATCATTTAGCATTAGGTATATCTCCTAATGCTATCCCTCCCCACTCCCGCCACCCCACAACAGTCCCCGGTGTGTGATGTTCCCCTTCCTGTGTCCATGTGTTCTCATTGTTCAATTCCCACCTATGAGTGAGAACGAAAATGTGGCACATATACACCATGGAATACTATGCAGCCATAAAAAATGATGAGTTCATGTCCTTTGTAGGGACATGGATGAAGCTGGAAACCATCATTCTCAGCAAACTATCACAAAGACAAAAAACCAAACACTGCTACTGTTCTTTTTAAATGGGCCATAACTGCTTTACCATTAAGAACCATCTGTTGGCCGAGTGCAGTGGCCCAAGCCTGTAATTCCAGCACTTTGGGAAGCCGAAGCGGGCAGATTACCTGAGGTCAGGAGTTCGAGACCACCCTGGCCACATGGTGAAACCCCTTCTATTATCAATATAAAAATCAGGTGGGCATGGTGGCACACACTTGTAGTCCCAGCTACTCAGGAGGCTGAGGCAGGAGAATTGCTTGAGCCTGGAAAGTGGAGGCTGCAGTGAGCTGAGATTATGCCACTGCACTGTAGCCTGGGCAACAGAGTGAGGCACTGTCTCAAAAAACAACAACAACAACAACAAAAAAACACCTATCGAAAACTGAAATTAGACCTCTACTTGATAGTTTTCCATGTATTAAATTGAAACATTGCTACCAACACTGTTATCAAGCAAAGACTATTTCATTCATTTTGGCTGTTCTGTTTGAATTTTCAAATAAAGTTGAAAAGATTTAAGGAACAACTATTTGAAAACAGAATAGTTTTACAAATCTTACATTAGTGATCATAGAAATTCTTAACTAAGGGAGAAACCCATGAAAGCCCTGAAAATTCATGCTATCAAATGCTACAGATCCAAAATTTTTTTGCTCCAACGTGGAATGGAGCAAATTAGCTGGAGGAATTTCAAGCAGAATCAGTGCCCAGTCCCTGATGAATTGTACCTTTTAGGAGGAGGGGTTGACAGACCCCTTTACAAAGCACACAGACATTGCAAAACACACAATCATCTATTGATGAAACCTTGGGGTTCTGTCTTCACTGTAGTGTCTAGCATGTGAACACCCACTCTGTGTGATCCTGGGTTTTTATGCAGTAAACCACTTGGCATTGCTGAACTGACCTGTGTAAGGGAGGCAAGGGTATAAAAGAGGATGCCTGACCTGGGGGCTGAGTTAACAGCGGGTTCCAGCTGCAGCCTTTTGCTGTGGTATAGCCAGCCCCCTCCCAACAAACCTTCAGTGTTTTTTATTGACTTGACCCAGAACCTCCCTTCCACCTGGTAGATTTATCTTCTGGCCTTTTTTGTTCTCTGTCTACAAACCTTGCTTAGAACAAATTGAGACCAAAGTCCAGGCATTGCTGAATTGCAGAAGCCAGGAGGGAGGTCAGCATCCCAGAATAACTTATGTGAATTGGTCAGGCCCACACCAGGGTGCCATATACCAAAGTGAGTTTCAGCCTTGCCAAGTCAAGTTGAGGTTAACAGGGAAAGCATGCCCACTCCCAGGTAGAAGACCCTGCAAGGCTTTCTTGTTGATTTATGGTCTATAATAATTTAGCCTAAGGGTATTAAGCACCAGTTCTTAAGTATATTAAATGTCACTTTGGCCATCTCCCATATATTTGCGTAAATCAATAGGGCCACTCGTCTGATTCTTTCCATTATCAGTCATTTCATTCTCTCTCAGTCTTTTGTGTCTTCCTGTGTCTGGTGATGCAGAGATTAAGTTGGCAGTCTCTAATATGAATATATTTAAATATTTTCCAAGAATGTGCAACTTTTTTCAATTATAATGAATGTTTATAACATTAATACAGAATTTAACAGTATTGATTTTGCTTGTTTATTGAATGTGAAGGTAAAAACATTATATTATATTATGCTAAAATCTTTATGTGATTTTATATTTAGGCAGACTAACTTTTGTTTTATTAGAGATATATTTATAGCTTGAGGAACTGAGTATTATTTGAGGATGCTTTCTTTTTTATTTTTCATGATTTATAATGGCAAGCCCTATTTCATTTGTCCTTTGATTATTTTATTCAATTTGTCACAACTTTTTCTTTTGGGGAAATGAAGATAACTACACTCCTCCCCAGATATGGCACCCCTGAATTCCTGGGGAAACATAGGCAAGATGAAATCCCATTTGGCCTATAATTGCTTTGAAGCATTTGTTAACCTCATAAAGCCTGCTGCCAATATGGGGGCAGGTTATGTCAACCTTGAAGTCTCTGTCAATGTGGCATATACTCACAAAGTTACAAAGATTCTCAGCTCCCTTCATACCGCAAGGCCTTTTTGCTCTTCAGCCACCCTCCTTTCTCCTATTAACCAGAAAACCCTCATCCTACAATAAGCAGTGCAGACTTTTTCAAGATAAACATGAAGAGAAAAATCTGAAAATTAGAATTCTGTACCTAATTGCCAGTTATTTATTTTTGGGCTACTCTCTCGGTTCCTTATCAGTGATACTATCAGATAGACTGTAAAGAGTCCACATGCCTGAGGTACCAACATTTTAGCTCTAGGGAATATCACCTCACACGACATGGCACAGCTGAGGAAACAGTAATTTCTTTTTTCCAAAACCAATACTATTTTTATGGACCCTCTCATTCTACAAGGAAGTTGTAGAATATAGAGAATGACTATATCACATTTTAAAAAGTTTGTATCCTTCAAGCTGGATTTCAATAATTTCATTTTATTATTCTGCTCACTCTTCCCAACATAGTTTAATTCACCAACAGTATACAGCCAATTTTCTAGGCAGAGAGAGAGTGATCATATGCAAAAGCCATGATCCCTGCACTCAAGGGACTCACATTCCAGTTGTATTAGTCCATTCTTGCAGTGGTCAGCACTTGGTCCCAACCATTCAACGAGTCTCTATGAAGTTCCAAACTTTCCCTCATCTTCCTGTCTCCTTCTGAGCCCTCCAAATGGCTCCAACCTCTGCCTCCTACACAGTTCCAAAGTCCCTTCCACATTTTCAGGTATCTTTATGGCAATACCCCAATTCTGGTACCAATTTTCTGTATTACTTCATTCTCACACTACTATAAAGAACTACCTAGACTGGGTCATGTGTAATGAATGGAGATTTAATTGGCTCATGGTTCTGCGGGCTGTATGGCCTTCTGCTTCTGGGGAGGCCACAGGAAACTTACAATTGTGGCAGAAGGAGAAGGAGAAACATGCATGTCTTCACATGGCTGGCAGGAGAGAGAGAAAGAAAAAGAGGGAAGGGGGTGGTGCTACACACTTTGAAACAACCAGATCTTGTGAGAACTCTATCATGAGACAGCACTAGAGGAATGGTTCTAAACCATTAGAAACCACCCCCATGATCTAATCACCTCCTACCAGACCCCACCTCCAACTTTGGGAAATACAATTCAAGGTGATATTTGGGTGGAGACACAGAGCCAAACTATATCACCAGTGAAGGCAAACTTGCATAGGGCTGGCCTACCTCACACAGAAACTTTGCATAAATTTGAAATATAAGTGCCTTCTCCTGGTGAATTAGAGAAGCTTACTGAACATATGACACAGTCAAATGAATTAGAAAAACGCATCTCTTACTCAGTGGATGCTGCTTTGTGATGGGACATCTTGTCCTTGACAAAATGCCCCCATGCAAGGCATACTCTTTGCTAGTATACATAGTGTCCTGAAACATGTCCACTAATTTCTATAAAACAGTTAGACAGATTGTGACAATTTCTAGAATAGAAAGAAGAATTCATTTCTATATGATAGTGAAGACAGGGATAATTGATTAATATAGGAGTTTGATCAAGGATGAGTTGCCAATAAAACAAAGAGACTGGGCAGGAGAGATGTGTACTCCCAAGAAGATTCTATGAACAGAGCAAAACAGCTAAGTATGAAATCTCGTGTACACATGGATTAATGATTCTGAGAATGGTTTCTTGGAAGTGATAGAAAATGGGTTGATGGATAAATCAGACTGATATTGAGTAGGGCCGTTAATTTTAAGTTGAATTATTTATAATCATTATAATTATTATTGAAGCAGGAATCCAGTGGAAGCATAGGCAGGGCCTGATTTCATCTTTGTTTTAGCATCTTTGGTGCCAAAACAGATAGTAGATTACAGGTTGGAGAATGGAACTGGAGATAGGGAGACTGGCTAGGAGACTTTTGTATTGTGTTACACTGCTTCACATACTCCCTTTCTGTACTGCCCTCGGCTATTCCCTCTGTAATTCTAGCAAGGGATTCCAAGGACCACAGTTTATATTGCTTAAAGATCAAACTTAATGACAGTTTGAGTGATGTTCACATTTGAAGGGAAGGAAGTTTGCATTCACTTGCAGAGCAAACTGGTGACACATTTGAGTGAAATGGTTCTGAAAAATGTGGTGATAAAAGGAAAGAGAGACTGTAGATTTCATTGCCACAATGACTTCTAAAGTCTAAGGACAGCTTCCTGATTTTTGAGGAAATAATGTCCTAAAACATACCACCAATTATTATTAAAGAATCCTTAATAGTTTATGTCATTTAAATATATTTTATCTTCTCAAAATGTCTGTGGAATAATCTGTAAGGCATGCAATTAATATTGTGTCAAAATTTTGTTAAGAAAATTGAACTTTTAAGTGCAGGTATACAAATCTTTTCATGAGTCTTCTCCCCCTCACTGAGTTTCCTAGCTCCTAGCTCACTGCCTTAGTATAAATTACTCTATAAAAATATTAATTTTAAATAACAGTGATTATTCTTACTAATCACATTTATATAATAATTTTGATAGTCAAATAGTGACCTATAGTGATTAATGATCTCTCTTTAGCATATGGAATTTAACATTTAGAATTTTAGCTTAACTTCCATGTGCCTGTTTAGCCATCAAAATAATATAATATTGCTCAGACTTCTCAAACAAATAAATCACAAAAGGGAAAGATCTGAACCCAAAATAAGAGAGTAAATATGATTTAATACCTATGAAAAATCATGGAGATTTTGTGTCTAGGTAAATGCACTTTTTTGGGGGAAGACTGAGGTTATTTGTATTGGAGAGCATCCATGACTTGTCAGAGATTACCCAGCTAATTAGTGGCAGAGCTGGGATTAAAACTTTGTGCCAATTCAGTGTTTGTATCCCTCTTTTCTGGGTAATTAACAGCTGGTCTTCTTGCAAATTTGCATGTAACTGTGCTATTTGAGGACTGCATTTAACTAGATACACAAGAGGAACAAAATATCTTCTGTAAAAGTTTCTTATAATTGACAATGAGCTTTGGCATCTTTCTGGAAAATACAATATATTTCTAATTAAGCATGCCAAACGGAAGTTATGAAATTAAAAGCAGGAAAAACTTGTATAGGTGATTATTAGAAGTGCTTATCGTTGACAAGCGTCTGCTAAGTGTCAGCTCATTTCATTTCCCTTGTCACAGCTTCTAGATTTGGAATATGAGAGGTTTTTCTACTTTAAAACAGCTTTTTATTTATTGCATTTCTGTGCCTTTCATGGTCTAATTTTATTCCAAGAAAAAGTGGAAGCAAATAATCAAACTATAGTAGAGATTATGGCTCTTCTGAATAATGTTCTGACACAGGCAAGATAAGCATTATTTTCAATTATATTAAGTGCTTTTTTAATACAAAGAATATATTGATATTGAACATGTTGGACAAAATAATTTTTTGAGATATGGTAATATACTATGTGTGTAAGATGTAGAATTTAGTGGAAATTGAGTGGAGTCCTAGTTAATAATATTTTAATTGATGACTCAATGGCTGAGAAGATGTTATAATTTATATTTGAGGAAAATATTCTGGCAAATAGCAATTTACTCCTTTTAAATTGACTCCCATAGGTTGGTATTCATTTTCACATGGTAGACAAGCCCTAGTTCAGGTTTTATTTGGGCACACATTAAAACAAACAGGTAGTTATCATAACTCTACACTCAATGAGTCTAATTGCTTATGCATATTTTATTTTTGATAAAACAACGAATTTTTAGGTAATTAGTTGTCTAATTTCGTTTTTTTATCTAAAGATCTTCAGTCTTTAACTGATGCATTTTTCCTCTACTTGAATTACTGAATATTTTACATCACTAATTGTTGATCATTCAGTTGTATTTGTACGGAAACACATACAAACACACAAACACAAATCACATTTCAAATGGCTAGCTTGGATTTTTGCTTGTAAAGTACGTGGCTGCTTAAGAAAATATACTATATGAAAATTGTGTATTATGTAGTATTTATTGCCAGCAGTGTATAGACTTAAATAATAAATAATATAAAACATTCAAAGTTTTTCATATTCCTTTTTCCAGCATGAACTATAGATAACTGTGGGTCTTAATTAATAAAATTTTATGGAACATTATCATACAGCAATAGACCACCAAATGAATTATAAACAAATCCTAATGGGGGGATAACAAAGTATGAATAATAGACCTCACAGTGAGAAATTTTTCATTCTTATATTGTTTATAGATTAATTTTTAATTTCTACTGTTTAATTTGTTATCTAGATTTGTAATATTTTAGAATATGTATTTTTTGCATGATCAATTTACCTTTATATCATTGTTGACAAAAAGAGTCAAACTCTAAAATATTTGGGGAGATTTATTCTGAGCCTAATATGAATGACTATGGCCTGTGACCCAGCCCCTGGAGATCCTGAGAACATGTGCCCTAGGTAGTCAGGATACAGCTGGTCTTCTTGCAAATTTGCATGTAACTGTGCTATTTGAGGACTGCATTTAACTAGATACACAAGAGGAACAAAATATCTTCTGTAAAAGTTTCTTATAATTGACAATGAGCTTTGGCATCTTTCTGGAAAATACAATATATTTCTAATTAAGCATGCCAAACGCAAGTTATGAAATTAAAAGCAGGAAAAACTTGTATAGGTGATTATTAGAACAGCTCATGATGACAGGCGTCTGCTAAGTGTCAGCTAATTTCATTTCCCTTGTCAAAGCTTCTAGATTTGGAAGATGAGAGGATTTTCTACTTTAAAACAGCTTTTTATTTATTGCATTTCTGTGCCTTTCATGGTCTAATTTTATTCCAAGAAAAAGTGGAAGCAAATAATCAAACTATAGTAGAGATTATGGCTCTTCTGAATAATGTTCTGACACAGGCAAGATAAACATTATTTTCAATTATATTAAGTGCTTTTTTAATACAAAGATTATATTGATATTGAACATGTTAGATAAAATAATTTGTTGAGATATGGTAATATACTGTGTGTGTAAGATGTAGAATTCAGTGGAAATTGAGTGGAGTCCTAGTTAATAATATTGTAATTGATGAATCAATGGCTGAGAAGATGTTGTAATTTATATTTGAGGAAAATATTCTGGCAAATAGCAATTTACTCCTTTTAAATTGACTCCCATAGGTTGGTATTCATTTTCACATGGTAGACAAGCCCTAGTTCAGGTTTTATTTGGGCACACATTAAAACAAACAGGTAGTTATAATAACTCTACACTCAATGAGTCTAATTGCTTATGCATATTTTATTTTTGATAAAACAACGAATTTTTAGGTAATTAGTTATCTAATTTTTATCTAAAGATCTTCAGTCTTTAACTGATGCATTTTTCCTCTACTTGAATTACTGAATATTTTACATCACTAATTGTTGATCATTCAGTTGTATTTGTACAGAAACACATACAAACACACAAACACACAAATCACATTTCAAATGGCTAGCTTGGATCTTTGCTTATAAAGTACGTGGCTGCTTAAGAAAATATACCATATGAAAATTGTGTATTATGTAGTATTTATTGCCAGCAGTGTATAGACTTAAATAATAAATAATATAAAACATTCAAAGTTTTTCATATTCCTTTTTCCAGCATGAACTATAGATAACTGTGGGTCTTAATTAATAAAATTTTATGGAACATTATCATACAGCAATAGACCACCAAATGAATTATAAACAAATCCTAATGGGGGGATAACAAAGTATAAATAATAGACCTCACAGTGAGAAATTTTTCATTCTTATATTGTTTATAGATTAATTTTTAATTTCTACTGTTTAATTTGTTATCTAGATTTGTAATATTTTAGAATATGTATTTTTTGCATGATCAATTTACCTTTATATCATTGTTGACAAAAAGAGTCAAACTCTAAAATATTTGAGGAGATTTATTCTGAGCCTAATATGTGTGACCATGGCCTGTGACCCAGCCCCAGGAGATCCTGAGAACATGTGCCCTAGGTAGTCAGGATACAGCTGGGTCTTTTACATTTTAGGGAGGCATAAGACATCAATCAATACATGTAAGATATACATTGGTTCTTTCCAGAAAGCAGGACAACACAAAGTGGAGACTTCCAGGTCATAGAATTCAATGATTTTCTGATTGGCAATTGGTTGAAAGAGTATATCTAAAGATCTGGAATACATGGAAGGCAGAATGTTGGTTAAGATACTGGGTTGTGGAGACCAAGATTCTTCTTAATACAGATGAAGTCTTCAGCTAGCAGGCTTCAGAAGGAATAGATAGCAAATTATTCTTATCAGACTTAAAAAGATGCCAAACTCTTTAGTTAATTCTCTCCTGGATCAGGAAAAAGACCCAGAAAAGGAAAGGGGGTTCTCTACAGAATGTAGGTTATCCCCATAAGTGACAGCTTTGCAGGGCCATTTCAAAATGTCAAGGAAATCTATTTTGAGATAAAATACTTTGATTTCTTTCAGGGCCTGCTATTTCATGTTCATACCTTCCTGCTAGAAAGAGCCTGTTTTGTCAGTCTTAAGGTCTCTGTTGTAATGTTAATGCTGGTCAGCTGTGCCTGAATTCCAATGAGAGGAGGGTATAATGAGGCATGTCTGGACTCCCCCACTTCCTGTCGTGGCCTGAACTAGTTTTTCAGGTTAACTTTGGAATGCCTTTGGCTGGGCAGGGATCCATTTAGTTAGTTGGGATCTTAGAATTTTATTTTTGGTTTACATCATTTCTCTAGATGTTTCATGATTATAATGAAGCAAATCCCAGTGATCACAGGATTTTATTCATAAGCAATTCAGTAAGTGTTTCTACAACAAAAATGTTTTTTTGACACTGCCAAAGATATCCTTGCTATTAAAAATATGGTAAAATTTTTCTTAATATCATCCAAACATCCAAGCTGTTTTCAGATTTCTCCAATTGTCTTATACTTATTTGTATGTTTTTTCTGTCACTTCATTTTAAGATTCTTTGAATCAGGATCTAAATAAGGTTCAACCATTGTGATTGCATATGTCTTTTGAGACTCCCTCTCTCCTGTTCCTTTTTATTAAAACTCTAGGTTCCTAAAATTAAGGTATTGATCATCTCATATTACAGAGGAGGAAACTGGATTTCAGAGGTTTAGTAAACTTGCTTGAAGCCTAGTATCTAAGAAATGGCAGTGCCAATTAAAACCAGGCATGTCCACATCTACTGATCTTTCACTATATCATGTTGCTGCCCTTGCATTATTCCTGCTTTTGTTTTTGCCTTACCTCTTTAGCCTGTTGGTCTAAAGAAAGAAATTGAGGCAACATTAATATAGAGAGGTTATTTGGGCCAAGGTTCAGGATAGCTGCAGATGACTTACTTCCAGGTTGCCTTGGGTAGTGCTCCCTTCATCCTTTATTACAAACAGATTTTTAAAGGCAAAAAGGGACAAGGGTGGCTGATACAAAGTTGTTTGACAGGAATCCTCCCTGATTTTTTATAGAAATAATATTGGCTAATGATTGTCTATACATTGTTTGAACAATAGAGTATGAGGTATGGTTTCTAGCATATGGCATTTTATGGCTACTTGGCTTCAGTTAGTGTAGAGACCACATATCAAGTGGCCTCAAGAAGTAATTATTTAGCTCAAGGGGATGTGAAACTCAACTGCTGTCAAGTTTTAATGCCTCTCTGGGATGGATAATTAAAGAGGGCTTTTATTCATCAAATAAAAGATTCTTTTCTTTCTTAAGCCTTTTCTACTTCTGGTCTAATTATTTTTTCTAAAAAAAAATTTAGACTTTTCCATGTTCATTTTGAAAGCCTGAACATTAAAATGTAGAGTTTTGGGGACTCAGATGCCTGGCAAAACTGATGTCACTCCTCTCCAATAATAAGTTACAGACCAAAGGAAAAAAATTTCTTGCTTCCTCATTTGTTCATTTTAAGACAGCAGTTGCCTGAGGATATTTGGGAAAGATCAACTGCTATCAGTGCAATCCTGAGACCTTCTTAAGCAATCTCTGTGCTCTGGTTGCAGGCAAAGTTTCTCCCATACCATGGTTGAACTATATTTGTGCCTTACCTTTGTTTACCCATTTATAGGCTGTGTTGCTTATAAAAGCACAATGCATGGTAGTTCTTATAGTATGCAGATTTCCCTTGTAGCAGAAAAAGTTATCATATTTTTATGAGAGATTTTGAAATTTAATATTATAATGTCTTGTGTTTTAGATTGGACAATTAATATATGTTGTGGAAGGAAAAGGTATGACCCCCTTGCCTTCCAGTTGCCTTCCAGTGAATACTTCTTCAAGTCCAGTTTATTACAGCAGTACTCGAGAAGAAGGTAGAGTACACATGTGTTTTATTTCATTTATAATGTTGAAGAATGGACTGTTCCTCATATAGTTACCTAAGCATACTCATAGCAAGCATCTCTTCTGTGTGTTTAGATTTTGAAAGGGCTTCTTTTAACTTTATTATGTCAGTATCCATGAAATAGAGCACCATTTTACCAATTAAAAAATTTCAATGGTGATTTTTTAAGTCTTCCTTTTCCAGTCTTAAGCTAAATATTGGAATTTGGCATACAAAATATTTACTTGGCAACACTTTCCATTTCTCAAATAATCTGGAAATTACTATACTCTCAAAAAATCTACATAATGTTATATAACCTGGAATTTTACCCTGGCCTCCAGTTCTTGATCATTGTTCCTTAAGGAATTAAGCATTAAAATGTTGTCAGTGAAAGAAAATGGCAGTTCTTGGGAGTTTTTGACAGGTGTCTTTTTTTTTTTCACATTTATGTCTACTCTCCCGCTACCTATCACTGATAGGAGCACAATGGTCACTGAATTTTTGAGCATGTTGATGACGTTTATATGGACCAATCATTTGACTAGATCTCTTAGAGAATACCAATAATCTTTAATTCCTGAAAACTTGCTCTTTAATTACTGAATTAGAACTAATAGACATGTGCTGTGCATTTATTGTTACTCTGTTTCATAATGACCATAACTGCGATTTTATATTTCAAACCTCCCAAGTCCATCCTGGATGACAATGTCAAGGGCATAAATGTTCATTGTATTCATTAATATTTTTTTTCTTCCTCCAGGGCCTAATAAGAAATATCCAGTTCTATATTTGAAATGCAAATCCCATCAAATCCTGCATGTGGACCTTAAATTGCCGATGACTAATGAAGCCAAGGAAAAGGCTTTGGCTTTTGCAGCACAGCAACAGATGTCGAGTATTGAGTATGAGCGAAGGTTGATCCCAGGCACTCTAGAGAGCAGTAGTATCCGTGTGGCCATCGCCCTCCTGGGACTGACGAAGATCGAGGTGGGAATGGAGTAATAGATGATTCACTTCAATTACTCTCTCTTTAAAAATACACAGAGTTACAGAGCCGTTACTATTTAAAATGTTATTTTGATTAAATAACATTTTTAGAAGGAAAAGTAATGAATACTGAAGGACAGCTCAGTTGCCATTTTTTCCTTTATACCTCGTTAAATAATGAATCTGAAACAAAGCATTCTACTATGTAATTTAAGGCATTACAGTGTAGTCATTAATTCACAGTAGTTTTCATTTCTATTTGCACATTAGAGTGCCCTGGAGAACTTAAAATAATGCCCATACCCAGGCCCCAGTCAAGAAAAATTAAATATGAATCACTAGGAGGGGATGGGTAGGAATATGTTCTAAAAGTTGCCCAGGGTATTTTGCTGTGTACCCAGGTAGAATCATCTCTGACGTCAGGTAGCCAGGCTGAGAATTCAGACTCCAACACTGTCAAGCTGTGTGACTGTAGGCTGGTTATTTAAACCTCCTCAAGCCTAAATTTTTATATTTTTTTATATGGAGATATTGGTAATTTGTAAAAACTGAAATAATTATATGTAAAATGCTTACCTCGTATATATAATAAGTGCACTCTTTATGCATGATATTGAGGTACTTATTACTACTCCATAGTAATAGTACACTACTATTACTATTAACTATTGCTATAGACTCTATCATTACAGCTTAAAATAAGGTACAATCTATTTTTATGATTGGAATTAGGTACAATCTATTCTCACAGAGCAGCCAAAGCGATTGTTGTAAACGCAAGCCTGCTCATGTTGCTCCTGTGTGCATATTCTTCTACTGGCTTTCCAGCTAATGTTTGTTAAAAGCCCATATCCTTTGGATGACCTACATGACCCGTCATGTAGGAGTCCATCAGTTCCTCTTCCTTCCCTCATCTCACCTTTTCTACTGGAGTCTATTCTCTAAGGCCACTCCCTCAGCACATGCCTAGTTGCTTTGCTTCAAACATGCCAGGTGTCTTCCCCGTGGCCTTTGAACTTCCTCTGTTACTTTTCCCTACACAGTAGTGGGCTGCCTCTCTCAGTTACTTCAGGTCTCTGTGAAAATGCTCTTACTGGCCAGGCGCACTGTCTCATGCCTGTAATCCCAGCACTTTGGTAGGCCAAGGCAGGTGGATTACCTGAGGTCAGGAGTTCAAGACCAGCCTGACCAATATGAAACCTGGTCTCCACTAAAAATACAAAAAACTTGGCCTAGTGTGGAGGCATGCGCCTTTAATCCCAGCTACTTGGGAGGCCGAGACAGGAGAATTGCTCGAACCTGGGAGGCGGAGGTTGCAGTGAGCCGAGATCACACCATTGCACTCCAGCCCTGGCAACAAGAGTGAAACTTTGTCCCAAAAAAAAAAAAGAAAAAGAAAAAAACCTATTAGTGAGGTTTTGTTTTAGCAACTTACACATATTTTTATATACATTTTTCATTCTTAAGATTTATCCCCATTTATATATATCAAAATACTTGGCATTGTAGAAATTATTTATTGTTTTATTTGTCAGAATGCTAGAATCAATACAGCCTAATCCCAGATTTCTAATAATTGATGATGATATTTTTTAAATGACCTGGATTTTGAATTTCTGATTGGCTCAAAAATGTTAAATCCTGAGGCTTTGATACTTTCTTGACTGTACTGTGCTTCTAAGAAGTTGTTGGTTTTCTTTAGCTCAAACCAAACCACTTCTTTCTGATATAGAACAATAGATTTCAGAAGGCTTATGTTCAACTTTCAGTACACTATTAGATTAAAATTTTTCAATTAGTGGCTATTTTAAAATTTAAGCCTGTTATAATGCCCTCCCATTTTCCTTTTCAATTCATTTTCTTCATTATCACCTCTTGTCAAAACATTTTATTTAAATTATAAATGGTTGAGAGAGGTCTTATTTTGTCCATGACTAGCCTTTTCATTGTGTATGCATATATATAGTTTCTTTCTCCCTCTTCCTTTAGTTTTTTCCTTGGAATACAGCATATGTGTTTATTATTACATTTAATAGATTATGTTTTTATTGGATTTACTTTTATGTTTAACTGTTTCTCCTGTCAGATTTTGAAATCCTAGAATCTTAAGAACTTTTCTCACATGTTTTTGCCTATCCTTTGACATCTTATGAATGATATGAGCCCGGTCGTTGTTTAATTGAATTGAAAATATGCCTAAAGAAACAAAAGTCACTTTTAACTTGCTTCACTTACACTTAGAGATCTGGGCTTATATTAAGTGTCCCACTTTACGAAGAATAGTATTGAACTACATTTTGTCTAGAGGAGCATATGCATGGAGGTGAGTTGTTGTAACCCCCATTATATGAGTAATCATTGAGGAACTAAAAATAACAAACGTAGGTAAGAGAGTTCTTGAACATCTGTGGAGAGGTGGGACCCAGTTATTTTTATAAATTCACAAAATTGTCATTTGTGAAATAGAAGGCCTCAGTCTGTGCTACTAATAAGAATGTATCTGATATATCTGATGGGTAGATATGAAGGAGTACAGGTTTCAGCTCAAGGAGAAAAGCACTTTCTCAAATGCTGGTCAGCAGTGGAATGGTTTCCTCTCAAGGCAATGAATTTCTCAGTGCTGAAAGCATTAGCACGGGGGACATTGGTCATCTCTCAATAAAAGAGGACTCCACTGGTTTTCTGAAATGTGTTTGTACTGTTTTCCACCAATTAAATAAAAATAATGAAATGATCAAATTCAATCCTTGATGGATTTTTTTCCTAAAGGTATAGTCTAAATACATAATGCTGTCTTTTGTGTTTTGGAGGTGAAAGTTAAGAAAATTACATTCTAATTTTACTGTTTGTTCACAGACTCTTATGCTCTTTCATATCTCAAAGTTGAGGAAGCCTAAGACCATTTCATACACAACAGAAGTGAGCCTTCCAAACTATTTTCATATCCCTGAGAAAATCTATATTCCTCAGATTCCAGAACCTCAAGTATTGAAACTTTCAAAAACAAAAGGTAATCAGTGATGTGTGGCCTAAAAATCTAACAGTGTTCCAGGAATGATGATGTATTCACTTCACAGTTGAGGCAAAAAGAGATTACACTTTTACTGACAAAGTGTTCATAATATAATTGAAGAGTTTCAGTGAAGTAAATACCAATTATTGAATGATGCTTTGCATTATATATAATCAACATGTTACATCACAGTAATCAAAATTATGTACTGAATTTGGGTGCTAAATTACTAGTACTGAAACTTGCAGGCTTACAAATTTGTTAAAGAGTAGTAATCTGATAAAGATAATAAGTGCACTTTGAGGAAGGTGAGTTCTTGCTTTGAGAGTGAACTTGGTTACGGAAGTTGTGCTGAAGTTGAGGCTTAGGCTGGCTCTAAAAGAAAGGAAAAATGTTGATGGCTAGAGGTTATCAGAGGAGAAGAATGTGTTATTTGTGAGTAACTTATCTTTAATCTGGAGCAGATTTTTATTGAGTACTGTACTTATTTTTGATCTCCTGGTGCCCCTTTATTCTGTTGCCATTATCAATAGGTTTAATCCAAATTTAGTATGAATATTGATACACTAGCATTACTAAATACAAGTGATAAGACATAAACAAGTGACTAAATATTTTTAACTATTCAAAATTACCTTTCTTTTTCATTTCGGTTCTTTTCAAACAACTGGATAATAGTAGGAATGTAATTTATTCACTAAGGCTATTCCTAGAATGTTCCACAATTCGATATCATGGATTCTCAATTATGCTTTTGCTAAATTTTGTTTTGTTAAATCTTCATTTGTTATTCTAGTATGGATTTGTGTTGGCTACAAAATACTTGTAAGCCTGAAAGGGTGATTACAGTTTATCAATTACAAGATAGTCTGTTTACTTTCCCTCCCTAGGAGAACTGAGATCCCAGACTCAAATGCTAAGTGGCCATGCAAATAACAAGGAAGTAAGAGTTAGGTCTCCTCTAAGGTAATAGGGATGATAGATCCTATGGTGAACTAGAGAGTAGATGCCCTGTCTAAACATTCACATTCAAAAAGTAAAAATAAAAATAACCTGAGCCAGCCAAACCACTACGGAGGGATATTTGGCTTACCAGCAATCAGTTTGAGATCCTTCATCGTAAGTGATTGTCTTTTCAAAATCTTTATTAACTCAGCTTTTCAAAGTGCTATTAGAATTTTAAATGAATAACTTGTTTTAGTAACTTTTTAATCCCTTTTGAGATAACTGGATAAAGCTGCATCTACTTTAAAACACAGAGAGAATTGTGAATGTATTTATTCAGCCATTCATTCATCGACAATGTTGAGCATCAATTCCCCTAGGCAAAAAGATAAAAACTGCCTTATTCTTTCCTTTGGTGGACTCACAGATAAGTAGCTCTTATAATACAATGAGAAAAGTGTTATATATAGGCACATATAGAATGTGTTTATAAATAAAATTAAGAATTAATTCAGTTGCGTATATAGGATAATTCATATTTTAAAGCATTTCACTTTGAGAAAATGTATAACCAAGGATACACAGCATAGAATTGACTTAAAACTTGAAGTATAGCCTTATTAAACACTCATGAAGACTGTGTCATATTTAAATAGTTTTTAATTGTAAGTAAGTGTGAAGTTATTTACATTTAAAAATCTGTTCAGATATTTTTCTAAGGCTGATTTTTTCTTTCATATCAATTATTAATTATCCATTTTGGTAAGATGATTACTGTCAAAATATGAAAAAATAAAATGGCAAACAATTTTGAATTATCATTAATAAAACATTTTAAATGTAGTTGGCCTATCATGGTTTATGTCTAACTCGATTTTCTGTGCAGCTGCGATTATAAAGGGATCTTTTCATCCTGTGTTTCTGTTTTCACTGCCTTAAACAGGCGCTTAAATGAAGTAAGTTTAAGAAGAAAGATATCAGGAAACTTTCAAAAATAGGATATTATAACTCAGGATAGTAACAAATCAAATAAAAGGCATGCCCTAAACTCTGTGCATTCTGCTGTTCAGAGGTGGACTTGAATAATGAAAAGGAATGGGATGCAAGCATTGTAACTTTAATAAATGGAATTCTATTAGAATTTGTGCCTTAGAAGATTAGAGTTATGTGTTTAGAAAACATATTTTTATGGTATAAACTGATTTTAGGAGAATAAACAAGCAAATTCCTGATAATAAATATGGCAATATGGAAACAAAACTTTTTTTTTTTTTTTGGTGTCATGGAGAAAGAAACAAATGACAAGAATTTATCTGGAGAACCAGAGATAGCCCAGTGTCCCCTAACTGCGGAAGACAGGTAGAAGTAGGGCCATATTTATGATCACTTGAAGTTCTAAACTCATCAAAAGAAGCTAGTTTTAAGGTATTAAAAAAGTGGCTTTCTTTCCTCTCACGTTAATGTCAATCAGTCTTTACTGAAACATTTAGTGATTTTAGGGACAGATTTACTATGATACCCAAGGAGCAGAAGCTTCATGATTCTTTACTTTTTTGACCCCCTTTCCTAGTCCCTGTACCTACTTTTATATTTCTAATTGTACATTATTGCTCTTTTGGAAGGCCCCTCCCACAAATTGTGACAACCTCATGCCTCACAAAACTCAGAATTGAACCTGGGTATAGATATTGACTTACAATCCCTTCTACATGTGGTTCCCAGGATGTTGAAATTTATGGACAGGCAGAGCTTTATTGGCCTTAAATTGCTAGCATAGCTAAGCAGGATACCTGCTATGTTTCCACTAGCGATTATCCAAATCACTTCCCCAATAGACAGGGTCCTATATGAGCAATATTTGCCAAAGCACTCAAAAATGCTCTGGGTTGGTTTTGCTGATCACTTAATATGGAGCTCAAAACCCTCATTCCTAAGTGTTATGACTTCAGTTTCTAGTATTTTGTATTGCTCTAATTTCTTCTGCTCCTTCTCTCTTGGGAGAAGAAGAAGAAATTAGATTAATTCAAAATACTGATCTAAATATTGATCTTCTAATGTGACAGACATGTTAGAAGAGCATATTGTAGGAGCACTGTTATCCTTCTCTCCTTTCTCCCACCTAATTCTAATTTCCCTAATTTTAAAATATTCACTAATAATTAGCAGTTAAATTGGTGACTGAAATACCAGTAAATCATCCATGACAACTTTTTAATATGTAACATAATTGTAAATATGTAGAAAATGTTTATTATCAATAACTAACCCTATATGTACAGTCATCCCTCAGTATGCACAGGGGATTTGTTCCAGAACCACCTGTGTATACTCAAGTCCACTCACAACTCAAGTCCCACAATGGATCTGGGAGAACTCACTGATAAGAAAACTCAGCCCTGGGTGTACACGGGTTCACAGCCCACAGACGCTGCATTTTCTATCTACATTTGGTTGAAAAAAAATCTGCATGTAAGTGCACCCATACAGTTCAAATACATGTTGTTCAGAGGTCAACTGCAGTTCTCATTTTACAAAGATTAAATACATTAATAACTAAATTACTCTTCAGCCTCAAAATAAAATTGAAAAATTGTGAAAAAATGAAACTAAATTAATCCTTAAAACTTATAAAATAGGCGAGGTGCGGTGGCTCATGCCTGTAATCCCAGCACTTTGGGAGGCCGAGATGGGTGGATCACCTGAGGTCAGGAGTTTGAGACCAGTGTGGCCAATATGGTGAAACCCCGTCCTACTAAAAATACAAAAATTAGCCTGGCATGGTGGTGGGTGCCTGTAATCCCAGCAACTTGGGAGGCTGAGGCAGGAGAATTGCTAGAACCTGGGAGGCGGAGGTTGCAGTGAGCCGAGATCACACCATTGCACTTCAGCCTGGGCGACAAGAGTGAAACTCTGTCCCCCCAAAAATAAAAACAAACAAAAAAACAAAAACAAAAAACTTATGAAATATGCTTTGAAAATAAACTCTACATCTCTGTGTTATATGGAATAACCACAAATACATTTCAAACAGGATAAAAAATAAATTTTATTTAACAGAATATCAAATTAAATGCTAGTTTTAATTATGTAAGCTGACTTTAATTGGAAAAAAATCTATTATACTTTATTGTTAGCATTGCCAAAACTTACCTAATATTAAAAGTATGAGTCGGTTAATTTTTCTCAAAATAACAAGGGTTAAGCTTGTGTTATTATATTCGTCACATTAGTTTTTGGCAAAAACTCTTCAAATTTGCAAAACAAATTTAAAATTGAATTTCTTTAACTCACTTAGAAATATAATTTATATGTATCTTTCAGATAGGATTGCCACAATTGTAAAGCATCCTGTCCAATTATAGTCTATATAAGAATGTGATTAGATTCTGGAAGAAAATCAGTAACCCATATACTACATTTAAATCTTATAAGATCAAAAAATAAATTTTTTAGCAAACCCCAAATTGGCAAGAGCAAGGAAATGACAACTCTGTTTTTGGTCTTTAAATGTAAATTTAATTATAAATATAATAAATTTTATTATAGTCTATCTTCCTAGAAGAGTTGCAAAAATAACCATAAAGGATAATACTTGTCATTTGAATTTACATCAAGTAGAAAATAAAAGGATATTCACCTGTGCTCACACTCAGATTTCTATTCCTCTATTTATGTATTTTGATTTTAAGCTTTGTTGAGATATCATTCACATACCATACAACTCACAAATTTAAAGTGTACAATTCAATAGTTTTCAGTATATTTATAAATATGTGTAGTCATTAACACAGTCAATTTTAGAACACTTTTATGGTCTCAAAAAAAACCCAGTACTCTTTAGATATCATGCCCCTCCATCATCCACCATCCCATCAGCCTTAAGCAGTCACTAATCTAATGTCTATCTCTATAGAAGTGCCTATTTTGGAGATCTCATGTAAAATGAATCCTATGTTATATTTTCTGACTGGCTTCTTCACTTAGCAGTATGCCATTTCTAGTAATGATCAAATAATATTCCATTTTGTGACTATGCCCTACTTTGTTTATCCATTCATCAGTTAATGGACATTTGGGTTTTTCTACCTTTTAGCTACCATGAATAATGCTGCTATCAACATTTGTGTACAAGGTTTTATGCAGACATATGATTTTATTTATCTTGGGTATACATCTGTGAGTAGAAGTGTTGAATCATATGGGTAACTCTATGTTTAACCATTTGAGAAACTGCCAGATTTTTTCCAAAGTGGCTGCACCATCTTACATTCCCACCAACAGTGTATGAGGATTCTAATTATTGCACATCATAGGCAACACTTGTTATTGTCTGACTTCTTGATTCTAGCCATCCTAGTGAGCGGAAGTGGTGTCTCACTGAGGTTTTCATTGGCATTTTCCTGATGCACAATGGTGTTGAGTACCTTTCCATGTGCTTATTTGCCATTTGTATACCTTATTTGTATAAATGTCTATTCAGATTTTTTACCCACTTTAAAAATTGAGTTGTCTTTTTATCATTGAGTTGCAAGTGTTCTTTCTATATTTCAGATACAGTATCTTATCAGATAGATATATGATTTGCAAGTATTTTCTCCCATTCTGTCAGTTGTCTTTTTACTCTCTTGATAGTATCCTTTGAAGCACAGGAGTTTTTATTTCAATGAAGTCCAATTTAACTGTTTTTGTTGTTCTTGTTGCTCTTGCTTTTGATCATATCTAAGAATCCATTGCCAAATGTGAGGTCATGAAGATTTATCCTTATGTTTCTTGTAAGGCTTTTTTTATAGCTTTAGTTCTCACATTTAGGTGTTTTATCCATTTTATGTTAATATCTGTATATCCTGTGAGAACTTCATTCCTTTGCATGTGGCTACCCAAGTGAGAGCCAGATGGGCACTGGGCAATTCTGTGCCTCACTGAAGAAAAGTAACTAAACATGGGCAAAAGAGACCCTAAGAAGCCAAGAGGCAAAATGTCATCATATGCCTTTTTTGTGCAAACTTATCAGGAGGAGCACAAGAAGAAACAACAAGATGCTTCAGTCAGTTTCTCAGAGTTTTCTAAGAACTGCTCAGAGAGGTGGAAGACCATGTCTGTTAAAGAGAAAGGAAAATTTGAAGACATGGCAAAGGCAGACAAGGCGTGTTATTGGTCTCCTACTAAAGGGGAGACAAAAAAGAAATTCAAGGATCTCAATGCACCTAAGATGCCTCCTTCGGCCTTTTTTCTGTTCTGTTCTGAGTATCACCCCCAAATCAAAGGAGAACATCCTGTCCAGTCCACTAGTGATACTGTAAAGAAACTGGGAGGGATGTGGAATAACACTGCTGCAGATGAAAAGCAGCCTCATGAAAAGAAGGCTGCGAAGCTGAAGGAAAAATACAAAAAGGATATTGCTGCATATCAAGCTAAAGGAAAGCCTGATGCAGCAAAAAAAGGGAGTTGTAAAGGCTCAAAAAAGTAAGAAAAAGGAGGAAGAGGAGGAAGATGAAGATGAAGAGGGGGATGAAGAAGATGAAGATGATGATGATGAATAAGTTGGTTCTAGTGTAGTTTTTTTCTTGTCTATAAAGCATTTAATCCCCCTGTACACAACTCGCTTCTTTTAAAGAAAAAAAATTGAAATGTAAGGCTGTGTAAGATTTGTTTTTTAACTGTACAGTGTCTTTTTTTTTGTATATTAAATACTGAATGGTCTTTAGAAAGCCCTGTTCTGTGGTATTTACAATAGCCACTAACCTTGCCTAGTAGAATATGGAGGTTGTAAATTGGCATGGAAATTTAAATCAGGTTCTCGTTAGTGCACAGCACAAATTAGTTATATATGGGGATGGTAGTTTTTTCTTCTTCAATTGTCTGTGATGCATCTAACACAAAATAATTGTTCTGTTAACTGAATATCACTCTAATTGCAAAAAAGAAATAGTTGCAGCTGTTTTGTTGACATTCTGAATGCTTCTAAGTAAAAACAATTTTTGAAATAAAAAAATCAATTGACAATAGATACATAGTTTATTTCTGTATTCTTTATTTTATCCCATTGGTCTACATGTCTGTCCTCAATGCCAGTCCCAAACTGGTCTAATTACTATTGCTTTGTAGTGAGTTTTGAAATCAGAAAGTGTGAGTCCTGCAATATTTCTCTTTTTAACAAGATTATTTTGCTTATTCCAGACCCTTCCCAACCGCAAATGGATTTTAGAATCTGCTTGTTGATTTCTAAGAAGAAGCCTACTGGCCTTCTGATAAGTATTGCATCGATTATGTAGATCAATTTGGGGAGGATTCTTATCTTAACAATATTGTCTTGAATCAGAAATTTGGAATGATTTTTTTGTTTCTTTAGAAATTCTTTATTTTTTTAATGGGTTTTATATTTCTCAGAGTATAAGTTTTACACTTTTTTTAGTTAAATATATTCCTATTTTATTCTTTTTGATAATATCTTAAAAGTAATTGCTTTCTTAATTTCATGCTAAATTATTCATTACAAATATATAGAAACACAATATTTTTGTATACTGAAAGTATATCAGAGATAAGCAGAGCAAGATGGCAGAATACAAGGCTCCATTGATCATCCCCTCTGCAAGGACACCAATTTAAAAACTATACATGGCCAGGAGCAGTGGCTCATCATGCTTGTAATCTCAGCACTTTGGGAGGCCAAGGTGGGCAGATTGCTTGAGACCAGGAGTTTGAGACCAGCCTGGCCAACATGGCAAAACCTTGTCTCTACTGAAAACACAAAAATTAGCCAGGCACGGTGGCACAAGCCTGTGATCCCGGCTACTCCAGAGGCTGAAACACGAGAATTGCTTGAACCTGGGAGGCAGAGGTTGCAATGAGCCAGGATCATGCCACTGCATCGAAAGTGAGGTATGGAAACCTCCAACTATTATTATTATATATTATTATTAAAAAGCCTATTTCTCTCTTTAATTCTGTCAGTGTGTGTTTTATATATTTGAGGATTACATTTTATGGTTATATATGTTTCTAATTGCTGTATCTTCTTAAATAATGGAACTTTCATCATTCTATAATGATGTTCTTTGGCTCTTTTAACATTTTTTGACTTAAAGCCCATTTATAATTGTAGTATAGCCACTCCAGCTCACTTTTGGTTGTTGTTTGCCAGTGGTCACCAACCCTGGATGTACATCAGTGGTGCCTGGGTACCTGCAACAAAATACATATTCCAGGCCCAACTCTAGGCCTACTGAATTATTCTCAGGTTGGAAGGAGTCTAGAAAGCTATATTATCAAAATTCTCCCTGCCCAGATCACTTGTGTAGTTAATCCATGTATTAGAATAAATTGGGGAACCACCACTTGCACAGCATAATGCCACCATGGTACAACATCTCCATTTGTAAAAGGGAGAATGTTAGGCCCAGGAAATTTAAGTGTCTTCACAGACCATGTAGGAGATCACATCAAGTCTCCTGAGTAAGCATTCAAGTCTACTAAGTAATTAGAGTAAGTATACTGAGTAAGCCTGCTAAGTCTTCCTCTATCCTGTTTCCATTATGCTATGCTGCACAAAATGTGAAATCACAATGCTGTTTATTCTTACTCTAGTAATTGTCTTAGTTTGAGTCCCCTAGAAAATAAAACCCTAAGCAATAATTAAATACAAATACTTTATTTGGGAAATGCAAATTCAGCGCACTGAGAATGGAAAACTAAAAATAGAAACAAGGAAGGGAAGGATGGGAGGTAAAGCAATGCATGATACATGAGCTGTTGCCTCAGTATCCACAACTTACCTCTGTGAATACAATCATGCATGGCTTAACAAAGGGGATGCATTCTGAGAAATGCCTTGTTAGGTGGTTTCATCTTTGTACGAACATCACCGTGTACTTACACAAACCTAGATGGTCTAGCCTACTAATCATCTAGGCTATATGGTACAACCTGTTGATCTGAGGCTACAAACCTGCACAAGTTACTGTACCAAATACCGTAAGCAATTGTAACACAATGCTAAGTATTTGTGTAGCTAAACATATCTAAACCTAGAAAAGGTACAATACAAATGAGGTATAAAATATTTAAAAAAAAGATATACCTGTACAGGGCACTTACCATGTATGGAACTTATAGGACTGGAAATTGCTCTAGGAGAGTCAGTGAATGAGTGGTGAGTGAATGTGAAGTCCTAGAAGATTACTGTACATTCCTGTAGACTTTATAAACACTGATACTTAGGCTAACTAAATTTATTTTTTAAAATTTTATATAATAAATTAATCTTGGCTTACTATAACTTTTTTGCTTTATAAACTTCTTAGTATTTTTAAACTTGTTGACTCTTGTAATTAAACTTAGCTAAAACATATGTAGCTGTACAAAAATATTTTTCTTTATATCCTTATTCTATAAACTTTTTTACTTTAAAGTTTATTTATTTATTTATTTATTTATTTATTTATTTATTTATTTATTTATTTATTTATTTATTTATTTATTTATTTATTTATTTATTTATTTATTTATTTATTTATTTATTTATTTATTTATTTATTTATTTATTTATTTATTTATTTATTTATTTATTTATTTATTTATTTTACTTCTTAAACTTCTTTATTAAAAACTAAGACACAAGCACACACATTACCCTAGGCCTACACAGAGTCGGGATCATCAGTATCACTATCCTCCACCTCCACATCTTCTCCCACACTGGAAGGTCTTTAGGAACAATAGCATGCATGGAGCTGTCATCTCCTATAATAGCTATAATAACGATATTTTATTTTGGAATACCTCCTGAAGTAACTGCCTGAGACTATTTTACAGTTAATTTTTAGAAGTACACCCTAAAATGACAAGAAAAAGTACAGTATAATAAATACATAAATCAGCAACACAGGCTGGTAATTATTTGCCATGGCAAGTAAATTCTGGTAATTTATTACCATAAAGTTTGATGAACTGTACATAATTGTATGTGCTAGGCTTTTATACCACTGGCAGCTCAGTAGGTTTGTTTACACCAGCATCACCATAATATGCATTGCAGCAGGACTTTATGACATCACTAGGCAATAGGAATTCTTCATCTCCATTATAATCTTATGGGACCACCATCATATAGGCACTCAGTGGTTGACCAGATAGTGCATGACTGTATATGCATCAGATTGCTCAGCAGGTGTCTCTGCCAAGTACCCTTGAGCGATCAATGTGAGAGAGAAAAGAAAAGGAATTTTATCTGCATGTTTACTTCCTTGTCTCCTGTTCCTATTTGCTAAACTTTACTCCATGGCCCTAGCATTTAAGGTGGCGTTCTCTAGCTAAGATGTCAAATTCCATGCTCTACCAAGGCAAAAGGAGCCTGAAACTGAGCATGGGGGCAGGTGTGCTTGGTTGTAAAGGAGCAGTCAAGGGGTTGGCTCTATTGCTTCTGATGCAAGATATAGGTCACCCCCAAGCAGAGGAATCTGGACAAAAGACAAGTGGCTGAGGTTGATGGAGGTGGTGGCAGCAAAGGAATTGGAGTAAGCACATAAAAAAATTGGAGGAGGCACATAAAACATATCACATACGGAAACGTCTGTTGGGATTCAATCAGAATGGTGGCAGAAGTATTAGGGAAAGTTATAGGGAATAGTCACAAACCTTTTGGAAGGCCGAAAGGTTACATAGCTTGTAATAATTGAACAGGCTGAAGGCAGCCGGTGCTTACCTTAGAGCATTAGGTCATAGGGTAAATACTAGGGACAATAGAGGCTTCCCCAGTTAAGTCTGTTTACCCTACCTCCATTAACTGACCTTTGAGCCAGATGGCCCTCTCCGGGGAGGTCAACTAGGGATGTTGCCCCCTAACGGTATTTACTTTAGACCATGGTACCTGAGCTTTAATCATTCTGAGAACTACTCTCTTAACCATGTTAATTATCCACAAGTGTGTTGACTCAGAGCTTCTGTTGTTAATTGTACGAAATAAATGCCTGGAGTGCAAGCTGCTCAGGGCTGGCCCCGTGACAAACCTCTCTTGGTAGGCAGGCAGTTGGACACTGAGCAAGACTGGCAAAATAGAATACCTGTGTGTCAGTGTACGTTTTATTCATCCATCATTTGGGTCAGGGTCTGCGGGCAGAGCCCCACAGATAATGCCCTCTTATGAGAAGCAATACCTCAGTTGTCGTGTTGTTATTTTAAAGAAGTCTACTAGTTACATTGTCAGTAGCATTAAATGTAGGACATTTCTGATTTCTTTCTCTTCCCCCTACCATCTCTGTTGACATGTTCCATCCCAGGCCCTGAGCCAGTTTCTATCTCAGGAGTGGGATCCAGAGGCCCATCTGTGCTGACCACCAGTCTCCCATGTCCTACTTGCAGTCTAGCGAGTACCAGTCTGATGCTGGATCTGTTAGCCCTGGCTCCTCATTTACATTGTAACCACCCAATGGGTTCTCCTGGCCTGCTGCCTAGACAGAGCCAATTTATCAAAACAGGGGAATTGTAATAGAGATAGAGTTTAATTTATGCAGAGCTGGCTGTATGGGAGACTCAAGTTTTATTATTACTTAAATCAGTCTCCCCAAGAATTCAAGGATCAGAGTTTTTAAGGATAATTTGTCAGGTAGGGGCTGGAGAAGTGGAGATTGCTTATTGGTCAGGTTGGAGATGAAATCACAGGGGGTCAAAGCCATCCTCTTGAACTGAGTCAGTTCCTGGGTGGAGGCCACAAGACCAGATGAGCCAGTTTATCATCCGGTTCCTGGCAGCGGATCCATCCAGGATACAGGGTCTACAAAATATCTCAAGCACTGATCTTGGGCTTTACAATAGTGATGTTATCTCCAGGAGCAATTTGGGGAGGTTCAGGCTCTTGCAGCCTCCGGCTGCACGACTCCTAAGCCATAATTTCTAATCTTTTGTCTAATGTGTTAGTTCTGTAAAGGCAGTCTCGTCCCCAGGTAGGAAGGGGATTTGTTTTGGGAAAGAGCTGTTACCATCTTTGTTTCAAAGTTGAACTATAAACTGAGTTCCTCCCAAAGTTATTTTGGCTCATACCCAGGAATAAACAACAATGGCTTGGAGGTTAGAAGAAAGATGGACTCCGTTGGATAAGATTTCTTTCACGGTCATTACTTTCTCAGTCGTAATTTTTGCAAAGGTGGTTTCAGCATGATCCCTCTTTTTGATAACATTTATTTCTGTCATGTCTGTCCCAGCACTCAGGCATAGATTTCTACTTTATTTCTTAAAAGTCTAGTTTGTTTCTGCCAGCTCCCTCCCTGGGTACTGGTACACTCTTCCTGCCATCCATCATTGTTCTGGATAGCCCTAGGCCCCTCAAACAGGAATCTTTCCCTCAACTTGGGATCCTGGGTCTTTAACTGTGGAATTGGCCTCTTTTATACCAGCCTTACCCATTTCTTCTTTTCTCTGTGCAACTTCCCTTATTTTAAGCTTGCTTCTTACATAAGATAACCCCAGTGATAACTGTTACTTGATGGATATGCCTTTCTCCTGCTGCCCTCCCATACTTATCTTCTCATAGTCAGAGTCTGTACTTTGTTTAGTTGTAAATATATGCCCTGTGTACTTTGTTTAGTTACAAATATATGTCCTACTAACATTTTGGTTTTCTGCCCAATCCAAATTCTTTCCTCCTACTCTGCATGCACCAAACTACAATGAGACTTGATTGTGTTCTATGTTATTTAAAAAATACACTTTAAGTCAAATAATGTAACATAACCAATTCAACATAATTGTAATATCCAAGACTGCATATATTCTTTATCCTTATAGTTTTAATATATTTTCAGTTTGATAAATGACTCACTTTGCCTTTATTGCTTTATATTTATAGACATAGAGCTGGTAAGTAAAAAAAAGTGAACTTTAAAAAAGTTTCTTATTCTTTCTGTTAGGTCTTCAGTGGTAAACATATGCTCTACAATTATATATTTAGGGAGGCATTTAATCAGAAATTTCAGTAGTCTTTTCCATTATTTTAAGTCCTAGAAAACATGCTGTTTATTGGCCTGCTAGCAGCACATTCATACTAATTTGCACACTTAGTAAATCAGTCTGCAAGAAATTAAAAATAAACTCTGTTCAAAACAGAGTTTATATTTAATACAGGACAATTAGAGAAAGTTTATGGTATTCAGAAATGAAAATGCAAAATACAAAGTTAATTTGCTGTCAGCAATCCCTTGCTTCTTTCTGTATGGAGGGGTTAATTAGAAAGTGAAATCTTACATCAGTTGTTCTCTTTGGGTAATTTTGTCTTCTTAGAAAATTATAGAAAACTTAACTATTTAAAATGCTATCAAGCTAGAACTCCTTGATAGGTCCCCTCCTAATTTTTCATTAAATGACCCATGAAGACCTACAGAAATCCAAAAATTCAACAGCAGCCAGCCATTTACATGTATCCTATGAGGAATTCCCAAAAATGCCCACAACTGTAGGGGATTATGTGGAGGAACATCACTCTATCAATAATGTATAGAATCTCACATGAGATCTGGTAGTAGTGGTGGCAGAGATGGGAAGAGTCTAAGTGAGTTGTGGTGCATTTTGTTGATGAAAAAGCCAAACTCTGTGAAATATTTAAAGAGGTTTATTCTGAGCCAATATGAGTGACCATAGACAGGAGAACAATCTTAGGAGGTCTTGAGAAAGTGCCTGAGGTGGTCGAGTTACAGTTCAGTTTTATACATTTTAGAGAGACAAGTTACAGGGAAAGACATAAGGCAATACATGTAATGTATACATGGTTTGGCCTAGAAAAGCCAAACATCTCAGTGTGAGGACAGGGAGGGCTTATCACAGTTATAGAAGGATTCAAAGGTATTCTCATTGGCAATTGGGTTAAAGAGTTAAGCTGAAGACTTGCAGTCCTGGAAGTCTGCTTGGAAAGAAATGCTTGAGTTAAGATAAATGGAGTTGTGGAAGCCAACGTTCTTGTTATGTAGATGAAGCCTCCAGATAGCAAGCATCAGAGACAACAGATGCTAAATGTCTTTTTTTCAGGCCTTAGAAGGTATCAGATGCTTAGTTAATCTCTCCTAGATCAGGAAAGGCCTAGATGCATTAATGAAGATTCTCTACAGATACCAAATTACTCCCACAAAAGACAGAAGATTTGCAGGCCATTTCAAAATATGTCAAAGACATGTATTTGGGGGTAAAATGATTTTATTTCATTCAGGGTTTGTTATTTGCCATGTGATGCTATACCAGAGTCAGTTGGGAATTTGGTATCTTATTGACAAAAAGAGTCTGTTTCATCAGTCTTATGATATCTATTTTAATCTTAATGATGGTCAGTTGTGTCTAAACTCCAAAAGGGAGAGGGTATAACAAAGCATTTCCAACCTCCCTTTCTATCGTTGCTGGTAATTCAATGTTTCAGGTTTCCCTTGGCCCAGAAGGGGTCCGTTCAGTTGCCTAAGCGGTCGGGGTTATATTTTTGGCTGTAATATTATTGGTGGGACTAGAGTTTATTGTGAAAGGAAACTAAATCTTGAGGTCCCAAAATCACTATGCTAAAGGGAAAAGTCAAGCTGGGAACTGTTTAGGACAAACCTGCCTCTCATTCTATTCAAAGTAACCCCTCTGCTCACTGAGATAAATGCATATCTAATTGCCTCCTTTGGAGAGGCTAATCAGAAACCCAGAAAATACAACCATTTGTCTCTTATCTACCTATGATCTGAAGCCCCCTCCCCTCTTCAAGTTGTCCCGCCTTCGCCCACCTTTTTGGACTGAACCAATGCACATCCTACACATATTGATTGATGTCTCATATCTCCCTAAAATGTATAAAACCAAGTTGTGCCCCGATCACCTTGAGCACATGTTGTCAGGACCTCTTGAGACTGTCACATCACAGGCGTGCATCCTCAACCTTGGCAAAATAAACTTTCTAAATTAACTGACATCTGTCTCAGATTTTCAGGTTCACATTGTTGATTATAGGTTGAGTAAAATCAACGTGGAAATCCAAAATTTGAATGCTCCAAAACCCCAAATGCTCAAAATCAGAAACATTTTGATCACCAACATGGTGCCACAGGTGGAAAATTTCACATTTGATCTCATATTAGGTCGCAGTCAAAAGGCAGTCAAAACTTGTTTCATGAACAAAATTACTTAAAATATGTAAAATTACCTTCAGGCTATGTATATAATGTGTATATGAAACATAAATGAATTTCCTGTTTAGACTTGGGTCCTATCCCTAAGTTATCTCATTATGCATATGCGTGTATTCCAAAATCTGAAAAATTCTGAAATCTAAAATACTTCTGGCCTCAGGCATTTCAGATAAGGAATACTCAACCTGTTAACAGGAAGGTATATATATATATCCTGTTTGTATATGTATACATATATATGTTATATATATTTTTTTTAAGATGTAAATTTTTCTTTAGATCATTACAAAACTGCCAGGGCATGAAAAACCAAACAAACAAACAAGTACCCTATCCACATTTAATAGATAGATGCTTGTTTGATACAGGAAATGGACCCAAGGGCTGCATATTGAGTTACCTCCATAGTTAGAACTAAGAGATTGCTGTAAAGTAAATATGGAATGAGGTCCTCTACAAGTGACCACCTAAGACAGATAAATTTCTTATCTTACTAGGAGCAAACGAGAATAAGGAAAAGCAGAAATAAAATGTCTACAATACCAGAAGACAATAGAAGAATACCTAAGTTTACACGTAGATAGATAGGTCATAGTGAAACCATAGAATGGCAAAGATAAGGGAAATTCCAAAAAGCAATGAGAGAAAAAGGCAGATTATTTTTAAAGGAACAAAAGTTATACTGAAGGCAGAATTACTGACAGTAACATTAGAAGCCAAAAGACAATAGCATTATAGTGCTGATGAAAATTAACTGCCAGTCTAGAATTTTATGTCCTAGTGAACTATCACTTATGAGTAAAGATGAAATAAAAATGTTTGTAGTTCAACAATGAACTTGAGACCATTTAAAACTCAGAGATTTTGGTAAAAGAACAAGTAGAAGGCCTCTTATTGGTGAAGGAAATTGAATTCAGAAGAGAGAATTGGGATCCAAGAACAATGGTTACTAAAATAATCAGTAAATGTGGGTAACTCCCATGAGGATTTGACTGTAGAAATAATGACAAGAATAAATAATTCAGGTGTTACCAAAACAAAGTGAGCTCAATTACTAGATAGCAACTTTATAAGGAAGGGTTTGCCATTATAGGCATGTAAAGTTCTTACATTTTAGGGACCAGGGTTGAATTACTGTAAGATATTTTTATGTGAAACATAGATGTTGAATATTTGGGGCAATGAAAAGTATAGGGATAGAATGTATAATTTCTAAACCAGTAGAGGCATAAATGAAAATAAACAAAACTTGATGAATTCAATAGAATTCAAGAATAGAAAAGAACAACATAAAATGGGATAAAGTGTGGCACAAAATGAGATGTTAAAATAAACACAAATATATCATTAATCACAATAAATATGAACAGACTAAACTATAAAAGGTGATATTTTCACAATGAAAACTAAAATGTAGCTTTATACTGTTTATAAAATTTCCTGGTAAAATATCAAAAAACCTATACCAGGTATTTACTAATCATAAAATAGTTGGCATAGAGATATATTAATATTAAAACAAGTAGACTTTGTGGTAAATAAGTGTATTACTTAATTAAAAAAGGGAAAAATCCAACTTAGAGAAGAAACTTTGAAATTATTTATACCTAAACACATATTCTCAAAATGTATAAAGCCAAAATCAATTAATGTAAAAAGAGAAATGAACAAATTCTAAATTACAGTGGAAGATCTTATTAGACCTCTCACAATAATTGGCAGATCAAGCAGACAGAAGGTTAATAAAGCCCTACTAGACTTGAACAACAAAATTAATTAGTTTTTCTATAGCTCTTAAGGCTAGCTTGACTGTGCTCATAAGGATTGGCCATCCTTGCCATTTGCATACTACAGCACTCTGGTATCTGTCTATGACCTTCTTTCCCTGTGCTTTAGGGCACCTGGGAGAATGTGCACTTAGAACTTTTCAGTAAAATCAGACAGGGAACTGCATACCAGTCTGCCCTGCTGGCAGATACTTACAGACTTCATGGGAAGGCAAGTCCAGTGCTCTCAGACATTTGAGGTTGGTCAGGCAAAGAGGGTCACATGACATTGTTTTAGCATTCCAAATACTTTTCATTTTCCTTCCTCAATTCCTACTTCCCCTCTCCTTTATATTTATCCTCTTTTTTTCTTCTTTTCTTCCTTTCTTTCCTTTTCCTTTCCCCTCTCTTTTCCTATCACTGTTTGTCTTTTATCCCCTAAGTATTATATTATTTTAAATCTCCCTGGTGATAGAAAAGGAAAAGTAGTTCAACCTCTTTTTAAATAATAAAATCAATTTTAGCCAATATTTTAAAAGTTGAATTTGTCAATAATAAGTATAGGTCTTTATTATTTTAAATTATTATTTTATTGAATATTATAATAAATATAACAATTTAAGCAGCTAGTCCATTTTAGAAAATGTTTTTTTTTCTGAGTGGACCATATTAAACAAAATTTCTACTAATACAAATTTTTTACAAAATAAACACTGTAAATTTTTTAACTGCTGAATTCTTTTTTTAATGTCTATGGCTACATTTCATATTTTCATTAAAGAGGACATAGTAATGAGCAGTTGTTAGCGCACAGTCACTTACTTTTCCAGAGTATTTGTGATTCAGATACTCATGTGCCTTCAAAAATATAATAATATAACTAAAATGGGAAAAATTTCACTTTACTTGTGATATGGTTTGGATCTGTGTCCCTGCTCAAATCTCATTTCAAATTGTAATCACCATATTGGAAGTGGGAACTAGTCGGAGGTGAGTAGATCTTAGGGGTGGTTTCACATGAATGGTTTAGCACCATACTCTTGATGCTGTACTCAGGATAGTGAGTGAGTTCTAGTGAGGTCTGATTGTTGAAAAGTGTATAGTACCTCCCCCCACTCTCTTCTCTTGTGTTCCTGCCATGTAAGATGCCTGCTCCTGCTTTGTCTTCTGCCATGATTGTAAGTTTCCTGAGTCCTCCCCAGAAGCCAAGCAGATACTTCCATGCTTCCTTTATAGCTTACAGAACCGTGAGCAAATTAAGCTTTTTTTTTAAGTTAAATAAATTTCCCAGTCTCAGGTATTTCTTTATAGCAATGCGAGAATGGCCTAAGAGAGCAGGTAAGTTAGTCTTTTGACTTATACAGTAGAAAAAAAGCCTACATTAAGAGTTTTTAGTAGTAGGTGGCAGTGTGATTAACAAATAGGCCAAAAAATTCTCTAAAATATAATTACTCATGTTTTCTTATAATAAATATTATACAATTATGTATATACATGTAATAAATGTAACTATTCATTCTTGATTATTCATTTTCTGAATTAAAAGCTCTATTGTTTGTTAATAATATACCAAAAACAACTATAGAAGGCAGTGTTCAACTTACTATATTACTTAATCTCTTCCATATGTTTGATGTGTTTTTATACAATTATGACCTATTAAGGCACAAACAAGTCTAATAAATTAGTTAACCAAATTATATTCTATGAAGCCCCAAAATTCTTCTGAAGTGCTTTGGCTTATCTATAGTGAGGCCATGGAAGTAAATGGGGACTTCTAGCTCCTCATTCTACTTCAACCAGATTTACTCCAGTTTCCTTTGTTTTATATGTTAATTCAATTTTAAATATTGTTTATACACAGTACATCTAAGCCAGAAAATAAAATTTTTGAAAGCTATTAATCAAATCCCACTCATTGAAAGAGGTTAAGAAGTTTGGAGGGACGTGTGGGTTGAAAAACTACTTACTGGGTATTATACCCACTACCCGGGTCCAATATACCCATGTAAAAATTCAAAACATGTACCTCCCTGTATCTAAAATAAAAGCTAAAATTAAAAAAATTGTAAAGTTAAAAATTGTTTTAAAAATCGATATTCTTAAATAGTTGGGAGGATATTAAAATAATGCTTATGTCTTAGCTTTCACAACTATTATTAGATGGCTTTCAGTTTTAAAATCACATGCCAAAAATATCTGGGAGGGACTGCCTTGTATCCATGGGGGGAAATAAACCCTTTTCTGGTATTAAAAATATATGGAGTACATTTAGAAAATAAACTTGTGGTTGAAAAATGAAAGGAAAAAAAAAGAAGTTGAGTTTGAAAAAAACCTTAAGTTGTTTGCTTAAGGTCACACAATGTAGAATTGGAACCAAAACTGAAAAAAAAAGGGTTTTAACTCTCAGTTGATTTTATCTTTTTCAGGTCACAAGTTGTATATATATATATATGTTTCTCTGCAGTTAGGGAATTGTAGATTATTACAGTAAAAGCCCAAGTGGATCATATCTGCCTTTACACAGGTTTTGTATAGTCTCCCTTTCCTCGTTGACCTTGTTGTGGCCACGTGACTTGCTTTGGACAAAGGATCATTTAGGAATGGGAAAGAGGCAGATATTTGGTAGCTTATTTTACATTAGTCTCTTTTTTGCTGCTGGTAATTCTTCTGTACTCTATGAAAAATGATTGGGCTCATCTCATACAGGATTAGAGTGCTCATGGACAGAATTCCCAGCTGAGATCCAAAGACCACAGTCAATACCCAGTATATACACAGGTCAAAATACCCAGGTAGTACCATGTGGAGATGATAAGCTGTCCCAAATGAGCTCAGGCCACAGAATTATGAGCAAATGAATGGTTGTTGCTTTGAATCACTAAGTTTTTGGGTAGTTTGTTATGCAGTTGTAGCTGAACAAAACAATGGTATTGATTTTTTGTTCCAACTATGACCTATTCTAGGATCTGAACATAGTGTATTTTTATGGGTTATTTGAAAAACTGTAGATAGCACTGATTTCTTCCAATAACCAAAGTTAAGTGAAATGATGTAGACTTCAAGAAATTCTTTCTTTATGTTTCTTTATTTTCTTCAGTAATTGTAATTTTTCTGTAAATTTACATATATTCGGTTATCTTTAAATATAGAATCCTGACAATTGCCACACTTGTAATGAAAAGATACAGGTTAACTACATCTGAGTTGAGTAGGGATGGAAGGGACAGATCCAGATAGTCCCTAACATTTGTTATGCCCAAGTCAGGAGTACAAATGGAAACCCACATAACATATGTCTAAATTTTAAAAACTTACAAATCAAACTAACACATTTCGAAATAGAATACATTCTATTATTCCATTTTAACAAATCTAACTTTGTAAGAACCTTGAAGACCAAGTTTGAATTTAGAATTTTTGGACTCCTCAGAGTTTTGCACTAGAGAATGACAGCACAGGGTAGCTGGGTGCTAGTCAGGTGCCCACACCATTGTCTTCTGTCTTTCAACTCTTACGTGCACTCTAATGGCTCTTATGTTTAAACATGTGGATGTGTCAGCCCACACACTTACTCTTGGTCCATACCCTCCTAATAGTGACCTCTTAGTTACTGCACAGTTCTAGGAGTCTTCTACCAGGAGGACTGACCTAGGGAAGAGTCTTGTGAAAGCACTGTAAACAGGATCAAGGAACTATGGATTGTGAATTATAATGTCTCATGAACTTGAACCATGGGTGGGGCTGGGATCCATATAGATCTGTCCCACTGGGCCCATGTACTTCTTGCATGTGCAGAGAGGCAGTGCCAAAGGAGGATCAGAGTAAGGCCCTAGAAAGCATGAGACCAGGACAGGAACCTCTCTATCCTGGGATTTAGGGCGTGTGTTAAGCTGGGTAATTCCAACAGCAGACCCTGAGATCTGGTCTTGAGGGCAAGTAGTTTGAGAGGTGATCTCAAAGCATAGGTAGTGGAGTAGGAGACTGCAAAGAGAAGAAGCCAATTCCAGGGGTTTTAATTAACAGGTTATCATTGCAGGCAATTGGGACTCAGTCCCACTGGGGGCCTCTGGAAGTTGGTGTCAAATTCACCTCAGAGTTCTTCTAACCAAAGGGCAAGAAAACAGGTTTTTTTGTTTGTTTGTTTTTTACCAATTTTGATCAATTTTTGGTTTGGTACTGCTCCTGCAGGCTTTTACTACCACTTCTGGGTGATCTATGTGAGAACTGGGCACCATTCTTTGTCTAGAGAGAACTTTCAAGGAGGAAGTCACAGATATCCATAAATCCATGCCATTTAAGGCATACTTAAAGGGGACATGTCAAGGCATGGACAGCATTTGCTACAGTCCAGAATTGGAAATAAATTTAAGAAAACATGTCCCATTATTATATGATGGCACAATATGTCCAGTAAAATTTCCAAATTTCTGAAGATCAAAATGGTTTCTACCTCTGCTAGTTTACATCTGATGGGGACGCAAATACTGTCAAATAAATATCTTAACCCAGAAGTTTTTAAATCTCTTATTTATAATATATATCACCCCTACTTATGTTTCTTATACAACTTAATAAAATTATTTTGGATATTTAAAAATGAAACAGATATTGATTTATAAATACATCATCAAAATTAAAATTATAATTTCCACAAATTCCACTATTATAATGATTTTCTTTTTGGATTTGTAAGAGGGGCTGACATTGTGTAGCCCTTAAGGTCCTTGCTCATAAACATTTCATGAGTTGGAAAATGTACACTTAAGAATGTCTTTGGCTTTAACTTTCAGACTCAGCAATCATTAAGAAATGAACTTTTTTTTTTTTTGGAAAAAGAAATGTATAACAAAGCTTTTGACAGAAATTTTATACTTGAACTTGTGCGTTGCAATGATTGTGTAGCATTAAATAGCAAGAGGTTTTTTATCTTTGATGAAAACAATAGATATTCTGCAATTCTTAAAATTGTCTGAACAGTTTAATTCTTATATAAATAAAATAAATGTAAATTAATAGAATTCTATTTAAATTACATATTCTAAATATTTTTATTTCATTCTTTTCATCCAAGAAAAAAAATGAGTTCTCTTTATGCCTGTTATTAAAACAACAAATAATTTTCTGTGCTGATTTGTTCTTTTGAGATTGCCACAACCCAAATACCTCTCTCAGGGTAAAAGTAATCAATTAATAACAGATGATAAAATGTGCCTGGAGTCCTTTTTGCCAAGAAAAAAATGTATTCTAAAATTAGGTTGATGCGTGAATAGGATGGAACAAAAATGACATTCGGAGAGCCTTTGAGAGTAACTGTTTTCTCCGCAGACCAGCTGATAGTCTTGGACTTGTTGGATGTAATACAAATTTCAAATGTTATCCATTATCAGCATGTTTTAATATGTACTATTAAATGTAACATTATACATTATATATATTGTATTACATATAGCAACATAGACATGGAATATATGCTATATAATATTCGATTCAATATATATAATATTCAATTAATAAGATATGTAACATTACATAATGTATAATTTAGAACACACATAAACTCATGTTTGATGAAGGATTTAGGGTAGTTAATGTTCTTGCATATAATGTTCTTGCATATCTTGGCATATACATTTCATTGTATTTGAAAACAACATGCCACCTTTCACATTTGAAGTGTTCACTTCGAGAGAATTAAAATTATAGCCATTTAATGTCATAATATGTGTCTGGTCCATTGATATGCTTGATTTGTTTTCTTGGTTTCAGAGAACTTCCTTGTACAGAATTAGGCATCAGATGTTTTTAAAATCATTTGTTGTTCGTTGACTATTTAAATACTTTGGCATTAACTATGAAGTTTTTATTATGTTCTTATACTGAATTCTACTTTAGGGTTGCCAAATTTTTATAACTATTTTCTCAGTTTATGGATGCCAAGGAAATGATGACCTTCAGAGAAAAAGTGGTGTTGCCTGAAAAGAATGAATGAGAATAGATAGCTCAACCTAGCATAAGAAGTAAAATTAGCTATTAGCTTAAGGTAAATGTTGTAACGGGGTGTTACGAGAAGTATTAATTACACATGCCCCTTTCTGGTTCCCTTGGTTATTAACTATGAAAAAATTATTTCTATCTGCTGGCCAAGTTGCAAATTATTTTGATTGCTGTGAGACAGAGCACCTCTAAGTCATAGAAATGTGGCTGACAGTAAAGCCCATCTAATATTGCATGTATTTCCTTCTATCTCAGCCCCCTTTCAATTAGGTAGAGTCACATAGCTGGGTCTGGCCAGTTAAATGTGATGTGTATATTAATTTTGAGCTGAAAACTGAAAAGTCCTTGAGCAAACTTCTAGCTATTCCTTTTCCCCTGACATCTCAGCCAAAGAGCAGAGACGTTTCTTATGGTACAACTGCAAGATGGTGGTATCTTTCACAGTATGGAGTCCTGAGTGACTTCGAGGAGCAGACTGTTCTCTGACCGGTGCAGTATATATACTCTAATTGATAAATAAGCTTGCATGGTAAGCCCTGGAGATTTAGAGGTAGTGTGTTATCCCAGTGAAACCTATTCTAGGTTATGCAGTACAATTTAATACAATAATATTAAATATTGCTTACCAAGATAAATTTTAGGTTTTACATGATTTTAAATGAACTGTTTTAAAATTATTTTGATAGCTTCAGATGGATCTGTTCCACTTCCTTTGCAATTTCTTCCCCTCCAACCTGGACGCTACCCTTGTACAATTTTATTGAAATCAAGGTATGATGTGCGTGCCTATTATGTTGAAGGTATTGTGAATGAAGAACAACCAGAGGCCGAATTTGAGTTTGAAACACGAGCATTTGAAGCCCTTACTCAGAATATTCCAATAGTATGTATAAACTTTTTTGGTACCTTTCTTTATTCATATTGCCACTGTGTCAGTTAAAGTCCTCCAGACCTCTCATCTTGGACTATTACAAATTTCTGACTGTCTTATCTGCTGTCAATTATTTCTTCATATTTATGTCAGAATCTCTTCCTAAATGTAAATGTGATTATGTTACTCATCTCATCAATCACTTCTGCTGGCTGTTTGCTTAAAACAATTAACTCCAATGTCCTTAATGTATCATTAAATTCCTTCTTGCTTCAACAAGCAGAGTTACGGACTCTCAGATCACTCTACTCTAAATTCTGTTGTGATCTAACACTTGGTTAAGATGGGTTCATAGGCACTGAGAACAATGATTGGCTGTAGCTTGGCTACCTATTAGTCAAAGTGACAATATAGTGTAAAAGAAGGTAAGGTAATTGTAAAGAACTTTGGCTTTTTAGAGGGATAAATTGCCTTTTTTGGTTTATTTGTTTGTCTAATTATTAAAGACATGACAAAAGTCAATCTGAAGCACAAAATTTTGTTCTGATGAGATAGATAGTCTTTGCTATGTGAGCAATCTACCAGTTAGAATAACTGTTATTACCTTGAATTAGGAGTAAAGTGTGTCCTCTAAGGCCATTTTATCATCTTAATGGTAATTAGTGAGACAAAGGGAAATGTCTTTAGATATTAAATAATCCTTCAATAGATCTATTAGGCAATGCTCTTATGTGACATAGAAAGAACATGTAGTCATCATTATGCGTTATGTTTACGTTTTTGATGTTTATTCTTAACAAATATGACTTTCCAATGGTGATTCCTAGGAAATACAATTAAAAATACAACATATAATGTGATAAAAATTACCAAGAATTCATATGTAATTCAATTTCATCAATATCATCCCTCTGATATTTCTGTGTCTTTTTCATGCTTTAGAAAAATCAAACAAATGACAGATGGAGGTTTAAAGTCAGTATAAGAGGAGAATGGTTTTCTGGACCTGTTGATGTTCATGTTGGGCCAGGTGAAACTGTGGAATATCCGCTTACATTCAAACCCATTTTTGAATGTGTTGTTATGGTATGAACTCATTGATATTTTCCCCAGTATTAATTAATAGTATCATTAGTTAATAAACTAATGTATGGCATTAGTCTTTTAATTGATTGTACAACTTTTTAGCAGAAAAGTTAATATTTTCCATGAATTTGACTATTTTTACTGAAAACTTTAATACATGTTTTAATTTGAGGCATAAACATCATGAACATAACAATATTTTTGTCTGTGAATACTAGCATACAAATTAATTTTATACAACATGCTGAACAAAGTAAGATAATTACTTTTCCTTCCTATTCATTAAAGAAATTGGTATATCAGAAAATACTTTCTTAAGGCAATATTTCTTCTACATGGAAGTAGACATGCATATAATTGCTGTGTAGGAGAATGCCTATATACACTCTGTAATTTAGAGAGGGTAAAGAGAAATAAATGACTTTTCACCAGAAATTTGTCTTTGTGTTCGGTAGAAGCATTTATTTGTGTATTGAAGAAGTCAATGGCTAACACCTCTCTACAAGCTCATTTTATTAACCAGACACAAGATTAATAAGATAGCAGAGGTTGTTTAACATTTAACTATGACTCCTATAGACCTGAAATTTGTCTGGTCTCTCATAGGGTAAACTTATTCTACAAAATGAAGTAGATGGTATGGAGCACATCTTTGACATAAAAGGGGTTGGAAAAAAACCTTTGGCCTTGGAACACATCACTGTGGAATGTCGAGTGGGGAATGTGACACAAAAACATATAACATTGCCTCATTTCACAAATACTGTCCTAACATTTAAGGTAAGAATTTATTTTTAGTGTGAAAGTGTTTTCTTCTGAATATAGTGAATCACATGAAATATAATAATTACAACAATTTTTTAAACATTTAGTTTTACTTAATCAGATGAAGCAATGTCACATAAGATGTCTACAATCCTACCTATTATTAGTCCAACAGCTTTTAAATATAATTTCAATTATAAAGTTGAATTAGGATGAAATAAGTCTTATATTTATATAACTATAAAGCACATTAAAATCTACTTATCTGAGTCATGTGCTTTTCATTGAAAAAAATATAAGTGATAATAAAAGGTGTTTTCAAAAATATTTAGAAACATCTTTTAAAATTTTAATGTGAAATCTGTAAGCAAAACAAAATTTCACAAGTGTAGCCTATCATTTACCAGTATAAACAATAGTGGAAATATTAAGGAATGCATAATTTTTTACATCCTTTTACTTATTTATTTTTTGTTTTAGGTTTTATTTATTTATTTATTTATTTATTTATTTATTTTGTCTGTTGCTCAGGTTGGAGGGCAGTGGTATGATCTCGGCTCACTGCAACCTCCACCTCCTGGGTTCAAGTGTTTCTTGTGTCTCAGCCTCCCAAGTAGCTGGGATTATAGGCATGTGCCACCACGCCCAGCTACTTTTTATATTTTTTGTAGAGATGGGGTTTCACCATGTTGGCCAGGCTGGTATCAAACTCCTGGGCTCAAGTTATCCACCCACCTCGGCCTCCCAAAGTGCTGGGATTACAGGCATGAGCCACTGTGCCTGGCCTATATCCTTATTTTTTATGAAGCATTATAGTCTGCCATCCTCACTTGGTTTGTTTAAACCAGTCTTTAAATAACATTTTCTACTCACCCCTACAATTACCTACAAATAGTTATTTGCTCAATAGGATCCTCAAAAGAAGCTTCAAGTATCTACCCTTTATAGGTGCCTGAATTCTATTTTAGAGGGGACTACAGAAGTTTGTAAATTCTCTGGGTTTACTCTTTGCTTTTTTTGTAACCCTGATAAATATGTGCCTTGGTTTTCCTCTTCTTTCTTTGCTAGATTGCAAATGGAATTAATATTCTAAATGAAACTCTTATCTTTTCATGTCCGACTAAAATTATTCAGTGCCATCTCTTACCTTCAAAATCAAAACCTAGTCCTTTGCCCATTTTTTTATAGGGATATCTGGATTTTAATGTCTTTTTTTTTTTTCTGTTGAGTTGTGTTTTCCTTATATTTTATGATATGGTTTGGCTGTGTCCCCACCCAAATCTCATCTTGAATTGTAGCTCCCATAATTCCCATGTGTCATGGGGGGGACCTGGTGGGAGGTAATTGAATCATGTGGGTGGGTTTTTCCCATGCTGTTCTCGTGATAATGAATAAGTCTCATGAGATCTGATGGTTTTATAAAGGGGAAGTTCCCCTGCACATGTTCTCTCTGGCTTACCACCATGTAAGACATGGCTTTTGCCTTCCACCGTGATAGTGATGCCTCCCCAGCCACACGGAGCTGTGTGTCCATTAAAAATCTTTTTCTTTATAAGTTACCCAGTCTTGGGTGTGTCTTTATCAGGAAAATAGACTAATACGTTTTAGCTATTATCCTCATATCACCTATGTAATTTGCAAATATTTTGCCTCATTCTTTAGGTTGCCTTTCATTTCATTGTTTCCTTTGCTGTGACCTCTGTGAACTCAAGGCCAGTAACATGTGAAGTTTGACACTGTTGACCTACCTTCTTAATGTTATTCACCCTTTATTTTATATTATTCTACATTTCTTGTTTCCTTGACATTAATTCCTTAACATTGGATTATCAAGTGATAATCAAATCTTGATTATTACTTATCTGGTCCTTTTATTCCTCTAACCTTCTGATTTCAAGTTTCATGCATCAAAAGCATCCGTATTTCTGTATGACCTCCCACTTGGCAGTTTCCTGGCTTCAGGCTGTCATCTAAATACAAATACCAAATTCATACTTTTATTCAAGATGTACATGTTAGCTCCAGCCCTTTTTTCAACTCCTTGCTATACCACTTCACTTTGATAATCTGTTACTATAGACTAGACTCAGCATATTCTTTTAAATGTTTTCCTTGTTCAATTTTTCATTGGTGCTAGTAACTATTTTTATGATGCTTTGTATTGTTAAAAAGGTTTTTAATATACATTTCATTTGATTGCTGAAGGTTGAGACCTCTTTAACATGAAAGAGAAACTAAAAACTAGAGAACATAAATGAGATATAGGTAAAATGCTATAGAATTTTATCAAATTAACAAAATAGTAGAAAATAATTACATAATAAAGAAGACAAGAGGTGTGGGACTTCCACAAAGGTGAAGCAAGAAGGTTTGTAAATTCATTTTTTTTAAAGAAAAGCAATGAAAACACTGGCAAAAATTGTCAAAATCAAAGTTTTAAGTGATCTTGCAATTAAAGACTTGAAATAATCTAAGAAGTATATATTTAAGAAAAACTCAGAATTCTGGAAAGAGCAGGATGGTTTGTGGCATTTAACTTGAATTATTCTTATCCCTCTCTCTTTAGCTCTGCAATCTTGCAACTGTAGTAACTATGAAAACCAGCAGCTTTGCAGTCAAAAGAAGAGACAGTGTATGGATTGCTATTTGACCTTTTTCCAAGTTTGCTAGCAGCATCCCAGTAGGAAGGCATTATCATTATTTGACTTGTCTCAGAGTTTGCTCTGATGGATAGGTCCTATCCTTAGAGCATTTGTCAAAAATATTTAGCAGCAATGGTTTAACATTGCAGTTGTCTGAGGCTGCAATAACAATAGCAGCTAATAAGAGATTGGCTAAAATCTTGAAAGGAAGATCTGGAATATAAGATGCCCTTAGGGGATTTTAGAATCTCTGGTATATTCCTGGGAAACAAGCAGGCTGCACGGATGTTCAAGAGTGTGTACATGCCTGAGAGAGTCCTAATTTTTCACCTCTGGCTGATACAGACACTGTGAGAGCTGAAAATTAAGGCTAAGTCAGAGTTTTAAACTACTTGAGTACTTAAAGTATACAACAACACATATACAGTACTCCTTGTCAAAGGATAGAAGATTTATTGGTTCTTTCACCATTTATAGAAACCTGTGGCAAATTACTGCTGACCACTAAGCCAACGAAACAGAGCATCAGTGGGCACATACTATAATGAATACAGACTTTACAGAATTAGTTCAGAAAAGTCACTAAACCATAAAAGAACAAAACAACAAAAACAAGAACAATGAAAACAAACCATTAGGAGGCGATGATCTGATTTCCAAAGTGCCTATATTACCTTACATAAAAAGTAGTTTTCAATAAGAAATTAATTATGAGATGAAGCAAAAGGACAAGGAAGCAAAGAAACAGGAAAGTATGACCAATGCACAAAAAATAAGCAATTGTTAGAAGCTGTCTCTAAGCGGACCTACACGTTGAATTACTAGAGTAAGACTTTAAATAAGCATTTGTAAGTATATGCAATGAACTAAAAGAAGTCCCATCTAAAGAATTAATGAAAAGTATGACAATGATGTTTCAATAAATAGATCATATAAATATAGTTATAAAAATAATGAAAAAGACCAACATTCTGGTGTTGAAAAGTACAATGAGAATTATTAATTATACAGCCTCAACAGTAGATGTAAGCTGGCAGAAGAAATAATCATCAAACTTTAATATGAGTCAATACAGATTGTCTAGTCTGGGGAAGAGGAAAAAATAAATAAAAATGAACAGAACTTTAGATATCCATGGAACAGCATCAAGCATACCAACGTATGACTTACAGTAGTTCTACAGAAGAGAAAGATAAAGGAAAAGAAATAGTTTTCAAAGAAATAAAAGCCAAAAAAGCCCCAGATTTTATTAAGCTTTACACTACATATCCAAAAAGCTCAACCAACTTAAAAACAGCATCAATAAAAATAACTGTATTGGTGAATAGAATATACAACATAAATATGTGCTAGATGTAACTGCTTTTTCTTCTAGGTCATTTAAAAGAAAAATGGGGAGGGGGACAATATGGCCAAATAGACACAGCCAAGAACTGCTGTTCCCATTGAGAGAGACAAAAATATCCAGTAAGCCAACATAATTAGAGCAGATCTTCATAGGGAAAACACCGAGAGTGAATTGAGAGGCAACTCAGACTCTGAGGATGGAGGAGGAGGAAGCTGGGAACCCTACATGGGGTACCTGAGTGCTAGAGATAGTTCCTGGCCCCAAACAACTTCTGGGGAAGGGGAGAGTGAAGGGACTAAGGTACAGCTTATTCTCACTGCAGACCTTTAGGATACCAGCTGCAGAGGACTCCATGTCCCCATGGATGTTTGAGCTGAGAAAGATCTTTTCAGAAAGTAGGCAGAGGTAGGACTTCAGCTAACATGGAGCCAGGGGCTTTCCTGCATGAAGCAGCTCTGTTGGAGTGCAGCCATAAGTGTCCAGGTCCCAGGGATCCCCACCTCCCCTTCTAGAAGCTCTAGCCCCAGCTGACTGCCAGGCCAAGAGAGAGCAAGGGCAGCTTCCAGATGGAACCGGGGCACATCTATTCTGTACGCCCTACTGCTAGCCAGCATCTCCCAGGGCACCTGCCTGGCTGCCCCACAGAAGTGTGTACACAATACAGCCTCCACTCTCCAGGCTGAGTGCTTTGCTCCAACTGAATACTTTCCTGGCAACCTGGGAGCACTTCACATCCCTGAGAGCAACTGGAGCCTGACCCTGAGCTGTGGGCCTGTCTTGATGCCTTAGGGTTGCATCATGCAGCTCAGGAGTACTGAGCCAATATCTTTGGCCAGCACTCAAGTTGAAGAGGAGCCCCCAGTCTTAGAGCACGGAGAACGGTGAGACACATTAGTCCATCAGCTGGTGTGGGAGTCGGACATTCCTTTCTCTGCAAGGCCAGTCTAGAAACAGTGTGGCCTGCCTGCCTGCTGCAGCCTCTGCCCAAGTGAGCCCCCTGGCCTGGAACGCCTAACAAAAGAAATGTGGGTGCAGTGCCAGTAATCAAATGGGGCTCCTCTAGGGCCCAGAAATCGACCTGGTGAGGGTGTCATCTCTTCCCCACCCTCTCCCACCACAGAGCATACATGCAAACATGAGAAAAAGAGTCATGTGGCTGTGTAAGAGCTTATCTACCAGTCATTATTCTTAAGCACCATCTACTGGATCACAGCCCAAAAGACAGCTCCCAAAATATTCTGCTAATATACACCCGTTGAAACCAAGAGCAAGAATTCAGCCTCAGATAAATATTGTTTCTGAAAACATCCACAAACAAAGCAAACTGACTATACCCAAATTACACCACAGTTAAAGGAAAACCAACCCTCCCAGATAAGAAAGAATCAATGCAAGAACTTTGGCAATTCAAAAACCAGAGTGTCTTCTTACCTCCAAATGAGCCCACTAGGTCTCCAGGAATGGTTCTTAATCAGACTGAAATGACTGAAATTACAGAAATAGAATTCAGAATCTGGAGGGCAAGGAAACTTGATGACATTCAGGAGAAAGTTGAAACCCAATGCAAGGAATCCAATAAAATGATCCAGGAGCTGAAAAGTGAAATAACCATTTTAAGAAAAAAAACAAAGTGAACGTCTGGAACTGAGAAATTTACTACAAGAATTTCATAATGCAAATGGAGATATTAACAGCAGAATAGACCAAGCTGAGGAAAGAAGTTCATAGCTCAAAGATGTTCTTTGAATCAACTCAGTCAGACAAAAATAAAAAAAAAGAATTTTAAAAGTTGCACAAAACCTCTGATAAAAATTAGATTGTATAAAGAGACAAAGCTTATGACTCATTGGCATTCATGAGAGAAGGAGAGAAAGTAAGCAACATGGAAAATATATTTGAGGATATAGTCCATGAAAATTTCCCTAATCTTGCTAGAGAGGTTGACAAGGAAATTAAAGAAATACAGAGAACCCTGGCTAGATACTATACAAGACAACTATCCCAAAGGCACATGTTCATCAGGTTCACCAAGGTCAATGTGAAAGAAAAAAAGTCCTAAAGGCAGGTAAAGTGAAAGGTCAGGGCACATAGGAAAGACACCTGATTGTCTACCAATAGATCCTTCAGCAGAAACCTTACAAACCAGAAGAAATTGGTGGTAGTGGTGGGCTATTTTCTGCATCCTTAATGAAAAGAAATTCCAACCAAGAATTTTATGTCCCACCCAACAAACTTCATAAGTGGAGAGATAAAATCTTTCTCAGATAATCAAATGCTGAGGGAATTTGTTACTACTAGACGAGACTGACAAGAAGTCCTTTAGGGAGTGCTAAACGTAGAATTGAAAGGACACCTGCTTCCACAAAAACACACTTAAGCACATAGCCCATAGACATTATAAAACAACTGTGCAACCAAGGCTCCATAATTACCAGCTAACAACATGATGATAGTATCAAAATTTCACATATCAGTACTGACCCTAAATGTAATTGGACTAAAAACCCCACTTAGAAAACACAGAGTGGAAAGCTAGATTAAATGACAAGACCCAACTGACTGCTGTCTTCAAGAGACCTGTCTCACATGTAACAAAACCCACAGGCTCAAAGTAAAAAGGATGGAAAAGGATTTACCTGCAAAACAAAAAAGAGTACAAGTCTCTATTCTTAGATTATAAAATAGAGTTTAAACCAACAACAATTAAGAAGGACCAAAAAAGGCATTACATTATAATAAAGGTGCAAGTCAACAAAAACTTAACTATTATATGTATATATGTATATATATATATATATATTCAATATTCTAGCATCTAGATTCATGAAACAAGTTCTTTTTGATGTTCCAAAGACATAGACAGCCACATAATAACAGTGGGAGACTTCAACACCCCACTGACAGCATTAGACAGATCATCAAGTCAGAAAATTTAAAAAGAAGTCCTGAACTTAAACTTCACACTTGTCTAATTGGACCTAATAGAAAGCTATACAATGGTCCACCAAACAATCACAGAAAATACTTTCTTTTCATCTGTGCATAGAACATATTTTAAGATTGACCACGTGTTCAGTAATTAAAGTAAGACTCAATACATTAAAAAACAAAAACAAAGTGAACGCCTGAACTGAGAAATTTACTACAAGAATTTCATAATGCAAATGGAGATATTAACAGCAGAATAGACCAAGCTGAGGAAAGAAGTTCATAGCTCAAAGATGTTCTTTGAATCAACTCAGTCAGACAAAAATAAAAAAAAAGAATTTTAAAAGTTGCACAAAACCTCTGATAAAAATTAGATTGTATAAAGAGACAAAGCTTATGACTCATTGGCATTCATGAGAGAAGGAGAGAAAGTAAGCAACATGGAAAATATATTTGAGGATATAGTCCATGAAAATTTCCCTAATCTTGCTAGAGAGGTTGACAAGGAAATTAAAGAAATACAGAGAACCCTGGCTAGATACTATACAAGACAACTATCCCAAAGGCACATGTTCATCAGGTTCACCAAGGTCAATGTGAAAGAAAAAAAGTCCTAAAGGCAGGTAAAGTGAAAGGTCAGGGCACATAGGAAAGACACCTGATTGTCTACCAATAGATCCTTCAGCAGAAACCTTACAAACCAGAAGAAATTGGTGGTAGTGGTGGGCTATTTTCTGCATCCTTAATGAAAAGAAATTCCAACCAAGAATTTTATGTCCCACCCAACAAAGCTTCATAAGTGGAGAGATAAAATCTTTCTCAGATAATCAAATGCTGAGGGAATTTGTTACTACTAGACGAGACTGACAAGAAATCCTTTAGGGAGTGCTAAACGTAGAATTTAAAGGACACCTGCTTCCACAAAAACACACTTAAGCACATAGCCCATAGACATTATAAAACAACTGTGCAACCAAGGCTCCATAATTACCAGCTAACAACATGATGATAGTATCAAAGTTTCACATATCAGTACTGACCCTAAATGTAATTGGACTAAAAACCCCACTTAGAAAATACAGAGTGGAAAGCTAGATTAAATGACAAGACCCAACTGACTGCTGTCTTCAAGAGACCCGACTCACATGTAACAAAACCCACAGGCTCAAAGTAAAAAGGATGGAAAAGGATTTACCTGCAAAACAAAAAAGAGTACAAGTCTCTATTCTTAGATTAGATAAAATAGAGTTTAAACCAACAACAATTAGAAGGACCAAAAAAGGCATTACATTATAATAAAGGGTGCAAGTCAACAAAAAACTTAACTATTATATGTATATATATAATATATATATATATATATTCAATATTCTAGCATCCAGATTCATGAAACAAGTTCTTTTTGATGTTCCAAAGACATAGACAGCCACATAATAATAGTGGGAGACTTCAACACCCCACTGACAGCATTAGACAGATCATCAAGTCAGAAAATTTAAAAAGAAGTCCTGAACTTAAAAGAAGTCCTGAACTTAAACTTCACACTTGTCTAATTGGACCTAATAGAAAGCTATACAATGGTCCACCAAACAATCACAGAAAATACTTTCTTTTCATCTGCGCAGAGAACATATTTTAAGATTGACCACGTGTTCAGTAATTAAAGCAAGACTCAATACATTAAAAAACAAAACAAAACTCATGCCCAGCACATTGTCAAATCACAGTGCAATAGTAATAAAAATTAATATCAAGAAGATTTCTCAAAACCACACACATACATGGAAATTAAATAACTTGCACCTGAATAACTGCCGGGTAAACTTAAAAATTAAACCAGAAATCAAACATTATTTGAAACTAATAAAACTTGAGGCATAACTTATAAAAATCTCTGGGATACAGCTAAAGCGATGTTAAGAGAAAAGTTTACGGCACTAAAAGACTTCATAAAGAAGTTAGAAAAAGCTCAAATTAACAATTTAACTTTGTACCCAGTGAAACGAGAAAAAAAATAACAGGCCAACCCAAAGCTAGTATTATAAAAGAAAAAATTAAAATTAGAGAAGAACTAAATGATATTGAGACACATAAATCCATACAAAGGATCAATAAAATCAAGTGTTGGCTCTTAAAAAAATAAACAAGATAGAAAGTGCACTAGCTAGATTAACACAGGAATAAAGAAAAGAAGATGCAAATAAGAACAATTGGAAATGATGAAGACATTACAGTGGATCCCACGGAAACTACAAAAGATCCTCAGAGACTGTTGTGATCAACTCTATGCACACAGATTTAAAAATCTAAAGGAAATTGATAAATTACTGGAAACACACAACCTCCCAAGATAAAACCAGAATATGAAGACCTGAACAGACTAATATGTTCCAAAATTGAATCAGTAATAAAAAACCCTCCCAACCAAAAAAGCCCTGAACCAGATAGATTCACAGCCGAATTATATCAGACAAAGAACTAGTACCAATCCTACTGAAACTATTCCAAAAAATTGAGGGGGGGCTTCTCCCTAACTCATTATATAAATCCAGCATTAACCTGATGCCAAAATCTGGCAGAGACACAACAAAAAAGGATAACTTGAGGCCAATATCCCTGATGAAAGTATGCACAAAATCCTAAAAAAATAATAGCAAACCAAATGTAGAACCACATTAAAAAGTCAATACACCAGGATCAAGTAAGCATTACTCCTGGCATGTAAGTCTGGTTCAACATACACAAAACAATAAATGTTATTCACTTATTATAAGAATTGAAAGCAAAAATCATTGGTCATCTTAATAGATGCAGAAAAAGCTTTTGATAAAATCCAGCATCTCTTCATGGGAAACACCTTCAAGAGACTAGGTATCATAGGATCATACCTAAAAATAATAAAATCCATCTATGACAGACCCACAGCCAACATCATAATGAATGAGCAAAAGCTGGAAGCATTCACCTTGAGTACTAGAAAAAGCCAAGGATGCCAAATTTCACCACTCCTGTTTAACATAGTAGTGGAATATCTAAACAGAGCTATCAGGCAAAAGAAAGAAATAAAAGGCATCCAAATGACAAAAGAAGAACTTAAACTATGTCTTTTTGCAGACAATATGGTTCTACACCTAGAAAACTCTAAAGACTGCCAAATGGCTCCAAGAAATTATAAAAAACTTTAATAAAGTTTTAGGATAAACAAATAGATGTATGAACATCAGTAGCATTTCTATCCACCAGCAATGTTCAAGCTGAGACCCAAATCAGGAACACATTCCAATTTACCACAGCCACAAAAAGTTAAAATATCCAGGAAGACAGCTAAGCAAGAAGGTAGAAGATCTCTGCAAGGGAAAATGTGAAACACGCTCTAAGGGTACAGTAACCAAAACAGCATAGTACTGATGCGAAAACAGACACATAGACCAATGGAACAGAGTAGAAACCCCAGAAATAAAGCCACACACCTACAATCATCTGATCTTCAAAAAACCCTACAAAAACAAGCAATAGTAAAAGGACTTCCTATTCAATAAATGGTACTGAGATAACTGTCTATCCATATGCAGAAGAATGAAACTGGATCCCTATCTTTCACTGTATACAAAAATTAACTCAAGATTGATTAATAATTTAAAGGTAGGACCTCAAACTATTAAAATCCTGGATTTAGCTTGAGCACCTTTCTCAACATCAGCCTTGGCAAGGAAATTATGACTAAGTACCCAAAAGTAAATTGCAACAAATCAAAAATTTAATTAAGGATCTAATTAAAGAGTATCTGCATAGCAAAATAAATTATCAACAAAATAAAGACATCCTACAGAATGGTAGAAAATATTCACAATCTATTCATCCAACAAAGGTCTAAAACCCAGAATCTATAAGGAACTTAAATCAGCAAGATTAAAAGAAATAAGCCTGTTAAAAATATGCACAGGACATGAATAAACACTTCTGAAAAGAAGACATACAAATGTCCAACAAACATATGAAAAAATGCTCATCATCACTAATCATCAGAGAAACACAAACCAAAACCAAAATGGCATACCATCTGTATTAGTCCACTGCTATAAAGAACTTCCCAAGACTGGGTAATTTATAAAGGAAATAAGTTTAATTGACTCACAGTTCTGCATGGCTTGGGAGGCCTCAGGAAGCTTACAATCATGGCAGAAGACACCTCTTCACAGGGTGGTAGGAGGGAGAGGAACAAGCAGGGGAAATGCCAGATGCTTATAAAACCATAAGATCTCATGAGAATTCACTCACTATCATGAGAACAGCATGGAAAACCACCCTCATGATCCAGTTATCTCCACCTGGTCCCACCTTTGATACGTGGGGATTATGGGGATTGTGGGGATTACAAATGAAGATGAGATTTTGGGTGGGGACACAGCTAAACCATATCACCATCTCACACTAGTCAGAATGGCTGTTATTAAAAAGTCAAATAACAACAGATGTTGGAGAGGCTGAGGAGAAAAGGGAATGCTTAGACACTGTTGTTGGGAGTGTAAATTAGTTCAGCCACTTTGGATAGCATTTTGGAGATTTTTTAAATAACTTAAAACTGAGCTACCATTCAACCCAGCGATTTCATTATTAGGTATATACCCAAAAGAAAACAAATCACTCTACCAAAAAGACACATGCACTCATATGTTCATTGCAGTACTATTCACAATAGCAAAGACTTGGAAGCTACCCAGGTGCACATCGGTGGTGGATTGGATAAAGAAAATGTGGTACATATATACCATGGAATACTACACATTCATAAAAAGGAACGGCATCATGTCCTTTGCAGCAACGTGGTTGTAGCTGGAGTCTAGAATTCCAAACAATGCGGTAACGGAAAACCAAATACTGCAATTTGTCACTTACAGGTGGCAGCTAAACTTTGAATACACATGGACATAGAGATAGGAACAATAGATACACAAACTATTAGATGAGGAAGGGAAGGAGGGGGGCACATTTGAAAAACTACCTATTAGGTGCTATGCCTACTACTTGAGTGACAAGATCCATACCCTAAACCTCAGCATCATGCAATATACCCATGTAACAAACCTGTACAAGTAACCCTTGTATCTAAAATAAAAATTGAAATTATTAAAAAAAACTGAAAAATTAATAATTATATAAATGTCTTGGCAGGCTTAAAATGTATAAAGATGTAATTGGTATGAAAGTAGTAACATACAGGAAGACTAGAAGGATAGGAGCATACTGGAAAAATATTTCTATATGCTACTGAAATTAAGTTAGAATTATTGCAAAGCAAATTGTTTCAAAATAAGATGCTAGTTATAAAACCCAAGACATCTTAGAAAATAACTCAGGAATAGAGTAAAATATACGAAAAGGAATTTAAGTGACACATTAGAAAATATTTTACTCAAAATCTGACAGTAATGGAAGATTACAGGAACAAAGTTGACATAAGATATATAGATAATACAAAAATGGCAGATTTCAGTTTTCTTGTCTGCATTATATGTAAATTGTCTAAACACTCAAATGTCAGAAATTGAAGAATGTATTTTTAAAACAAAAGTTCAACTTTAGGCTGCTTATATTAGACCCATTTTCAATAAAATGACAAAAATAGTTTGAAAGTAAAAGATATACCATGAGCATAGTATCTAAAATAGAGCTGAAGTGGCTGGAGTATTTCAGAAATCAAATGACTTGAGACTTAAAATTATTACTGCATATGAAGAGACATTTTATAAAGATAAAAGTGTCAATCTATCAGGAATATATACCAATTATAAGTATATATATGTATATGTATGTGTGTATATATATTATAATATATTATACACATATATATGATTATGTATTATATTTATTATGTATTATATATATCACATATATATTATGTATTATAATATGTTATACACACTATCAGAAGATCTGCAGTTACCTATAAAAGATAATTCAAAAACAAGAATTATGTAGTATTAACATGAAATAGTTTTCTGTGCTTTAGAAAAAATATTTTTCTTTGCTTTATGTGTGTATATATATTATAACATACATGCACACATATTATAAAGAAAGCATAGAAAAATATTTTAAAAATATCTTTATAATATGTTGTATATGTTATAATATATATACACACATATTATATCACACACACACACACACACACAACAACAGAGCCTGAAAAGACATGAAGCAAAACCAACAGAATTTAATAAGTCATAAACAACAATGTTAGTTGGAGGTTTAAATATCCCACTGTCAGTAATGGGTAATTAACTAGCCAGTAGATCAACATAGATATAGAAGACTTGCAAAAATCAGTGAGATCTAATAGACATCTGTGGAACATTCCATGTAATAACAGCAAAATAAATATTCTTCTCAGGCATACATGGAATATTCTCCCAGATAGACTATGTCTTACAACATAAAATAAACCTTAATAAATTTAAAAGTGATGTAATGGTGTACAGTATGCTTTTTGACAACCACGGAATTAAATTAGAAGTCAAAAATGGAAATAAATTTGGGAAATCCTTGAATATGTGGAATTTAAAACAACATACTCCTAAATAACCAATAAGTCAGAGAAGAAATCACAAGGGAAATTAGAAAATGATATGAGATGAGTGAAAATGAAGACATAATTGACCAAAATTTAGGAGGTGCACCTAAAGCAGTGCTTAAAGGGAAATTTGTAGTTGTGCATACCTGTAGTAAAAAAAAGAAGAAAGATGTTAAGTCAGTTACCTAACTGTGTCTTAAGTAACTAGAAAAATGAGCAAATGAAAGACAAGGCAAGTGCAAAGAGGCAGTAAGAGAGAGTAGAGTGAAATAAAATGATATGGAAAATAAATCAATAGAGAAAATAAAATAAAAACAAAAGTTATTTGAAAAGGTCAGTAAATAAGCTAATTTACCTTGACTGACAGAAAAAGAGAGAATACTCAAACTCCTGAATTAAGAAATGAATACGGAGACACCACTATCTACCTGAAGAAATAAATTAGAGATAAATACTAAGAAAACCTGTATGCCCATAAATTTGATAATTTGGAAAAAACTGACCAATTTATAGAGTTAACAAAAACTATTGAGCTGACTCAAGAAAGAATAGAAATATGATGCACCTACAACAAGTAGAGAATTAGCATTTGTGAGACTTCCCACAAAGAAAACACAGTCTTAGATGGCTTTAATAGTGGATTTTACTCACAGTTGAAGAACTAATATTAATGTTTCACAAACACTTCTAAAAAATAAAAGAGAAGTAAACATATTCTGACTTCCACTTTGAGACCAATATTATTACCTAGATAATAACCAGACAGAGGCATCATGGAAAATGAAAACTACAGATCAATTTTCCAGATTATAGCCTAAATACTCTCAAGAAAATATTAGAAAACTGAATTCAACAACATTTAAAAAATGATTATACACCAACATAGAATATATGGAATTGTATTACCAGAATCTATGGCTTATATATGGACTTTCCTTACACTACTGGAGTGTTTGAAGATTCCTAGAAAAGAGAATTCAAAAACAAGTGTTGGTGAGGGGTGTGGATAAAGGAAAACTCTTTAAACTGTTAGAGTGTAAATTAGTACAGCCATTAAGATAAACGTTATGAAGTTTCTTCCAAAAATTAAAAAATAGAATTATCATATGATTCTGTAATTCCACCGTCGGGTATATATTCAAAAGAGTTGAAATCTCTGTGTCAAAGAAATATCTGCACTTTCTTGTTCATTGAAGCATTATTCACAATATCCAAGACATGGACTGAACCTGTGTCCATCAACAAATGAATGGATAAAGAAAATGCATAGGCGCAAATACTATTCAGTCTTAAACGAAGGAAATCCTGTCATTTGTGACATGGATGAACCTGGAGGCCATTATGTTGAGTGAAGTAAGCAAGGCACAGAAAAGCAAATATTGTACGATCTCAATTATATGTGGAATCTAAAAAGTGCAGTTCATGGAAGTGGAGAGTAGAATGGTGGTGATCAGGGGCTGAAGGAGGGGAGTTGAGAGATGTTAATGAAAGCACACAAAATTTCAGTTAGATAGAAGAAGTACCCAAAAAGAATTGTTAGATCTTGTGTACAACGTGGTTATGATAATTACAACAACGTATTCTTGAAAAGAGCTGAGAGAATAGATTTTGTTCACCACAAAAATGGTAACTATGTGAGATAATGTATATTACCAGTTTGGTTTAGCTATTTCACAATGTATACATATATCAAAACATCACAAGCAGCTATCGCGTACAATTCTCATCCATTAAAAGTATGAAAAAGTTTTTTAAAGTATGCTAAATAAAAAAGTCAGTGACAGAAGTCCACATCGTACTGTTTAATTTCATTACTAATAATTGTTCATAATAGGTTTTATATGTAGAGACACAAAGTAGATTATTACTCTGAGCAGTGGGGAGTAGGAAGATATAAAGCTCCAGTAAACTGAAAGTTGGGTTTAGCCAGGGTGTGGTCAAATGCTGCTTAAATATTTTTATTTGTTTTATTAATACTGATGTAGAAATTTATTGAACGCTTCATCTCTTTGTATATCAAACTGCCTAAAGACAATTGTGCATGATTGATGAGAGCTATTCAGACCTTCTAAGCATCAATGATCTTGATATAAGTAGTAACAGAATATAAGCATTATTTGTTTTGTAAGAATAATTTCCTTTGTTCCATTTTTAAATAGGTTTGTTCTTAGATTTCTCTTCTACCAGATGTAGAATTTTTCTTGGCTTGCTGTTTTAAAAAGTGAATGATTTTATTGGAAGTATTTAAATTAAATTTCAGCTTGTTCCGCCAAGTTTTTAAATTGTTACAGTAACAAGGTAGTGTAATGTACTAAAGCATAGAAAAATATTTTATAAGCTGATACTACATAATTTTTGTTTTTGAATTATCTCTTATAGGTAACTGCAGATCTTCCGATGGTGTGGGGAAATCCACAAATTACTGTATACCCCTGCGCAGCCCGTACCGGATTCATGTATACTTTGGAAACGCGGTATATTGAAAGGTATAAAATCCATTAATAAAACATGAAATACTTTTCCTCTACTTCACTAGGATGGAAATATGACGAGACAAATAGAAATGCAATTTGTATTTCCACTTTCTATTAAATGACTCAGAAGAAAATTTAATTTTATATTTCAGTCATTAGCTTTCTAAATAATCAGGGCTTTGATGCATACATTTTATGTCTAGTGCTATATTATCTTGGCCATTTATTCACATTTATTTGTGAAACAAATTTCTATAAATGAAAATATTTAATTAAGGGTATTTACATTTAAAATGTGATAAATACTTTCAAATAGTTATAAATTGGTACAACCTAATGACATTTTTAAGAGAGTGTTTATTTACAGGACTGGATATTATAAAAACATTCACATGCACTTACTTGATATATGAAAAATAAGTTAAAGGTTTGATATATGTGAATTTTTTCCTTTATCTTCCCTTTGCATTTATTTATGCAGATTTCCAATGGTCCCAGAACAGAATTACTTACATGGGAATAGGAGGGAGGAGGTGTTCCTGTTACTTTTTGAAGGGAGAGGGTAAGAAGTGATAGAAGAGTAATAGCTAGTACTGAGGGATTGATTCATCAAAGGAATAGCCAGTCCTATTTTGAGAGAAAATTAAATTCCCCATGGTAGTTGGATACTGCTGAGGATACATATTATAATGTAGGTAAGTGGATACAACTGTAGAAATGTAGAAAGTATATACATATACATATTCTTTCTACACTACATATGTAGCAGTATCTACTGCTCCTTGGATGTACTAGCCTCTCATCCCCTGCTTTTCTACCTCAACAAAGTGTTTGAGGGAAGGGTTTATATCTAGTATAGAAGCGTATAGAGAGCTGCTGCAAAGAAGAAAGTGCAGAGTATACCGGATGCCTATGCTATTAAAAAAAGCAGAAGGAAATTAGATACAACCACAGTGATCCATAATTATACTTAACACTGTAATAGAATTTATGTAGGAAGCAACAGCTGCCCATCCCCAATCCCTGCTTCTAGTGTGTGCTTAACCTCAAATGCCAACACAGCAAAAATCGTTAGCATCTTCTGAAATCTTCCCTTGTTTTGAGATGTTTAGATTTACAAATCCCATTAATAAGTCTTCATCTGACAGGTAAATTTGAGTTATAATGTCTCTAGTCCAAACATTTCAATAGTAACATATTTTTACTATTTTAGGTAATCCATAAGAAGTGAATTGATTTAAAGAAATTTAAATTTTAGTTTTCTATTTTAATTGTCATTGACAGTCCTAGTAGTTGGTATATTTTCCTTAATTTTAGAGTTTTAACTAGTCTTCGTAAAAGGCAGCAAGTCATTCAGAATTGGCATAATTAGTTTTGATAAAACATAGTGAATTTCAGTTTCCTGTTCTATAGGAAAGCAGTGAGTTCTACTATTTATGAGAAGAAACACATAAGAAACCACAAACTGTGAAACATCATTGAATTGAATGTTTATAGCTACCACAAAGCTCCTGGTCTGTGAATCAAACTCTTAAAGTTATTGGAATAGACTTACAAAAATTAAATAATTAGATTTGGCAGACCTTCTTTGTGTAATCTTTTGTTGGTGGTGGTTTTAGCAGCTTTTTGTGACATCACAATATTTCAATACATATTTTACCATTCAGATATGGACTATTAACATGTTGGTTTGAAAGAATTTAGAACGTATTTGGTGAAGTTAAATGCAGTCTGTATGCTGTTAGTGAGGATGAATTAGGTTAATGTTTCTGGCTATACAAACCATTTGTGGCTTCATAATTTTGAAAATATTTACAAGATGTGATCATGTTAGCTCTTCCCAGGGCAGTGCCTTAGAGCTAAACTAATTGTCCCTGTTATGCTTTGGAAAAATAGCCTGTAAAAGGGGAGCCTAGCTCTAATTTTTACTGATATTACTATTGAAGTTAAACTATATAAATTAAACAGTGTAAATTACTCACGTACTATTTATTGAATAGGAGTCATTACTCATTGTTGTTATTGTTGACTTTGTCAAAGATCAGATGGTTATAGGTGTTCAGCTCTATTTCTGGTTTCCTCTAACGTGTTTGGATTGGTCTTCCAGCCCATTTCCTGCACCTTGCTATTTGCTACTTTAGCCTTTGTAGTATAGTTTCAAGTCAGGTGTGTGATGCCTTGGCTTTGCGTTTTTTAAATTTTTTATTTTTAATTTTTGTGGGTATATAGTAGTTGTATGTATTTGTGGGGTACATGAGATGTTTTGATAAAGGCATGCACATGAAATAAATCATGAGAATGGGGTATCCATTCCTCAAAGCATCACATTATTTGTGTTACAAACAATCCAATTACAATCTTTAGTTATTTAAAATGTACAATTGCTATTATTGTCTATAGTTACCTGTTGTGGTATCAAATAGTAGGTCTTATTCATTTCTTCTATTTCTACGTTCACCAACCATTCCTACCTCCCACCAACCCCCCACCACCTTCCCTACCTGCAACTATCCTTCTACTCTCTATCACCATAAATTCAATTGTTTTGATTTTTAGATCCACAAATAAGAAAATGCAATGTTTGTCTCTTCTGTGCCTGGCTCATTTCACTAACATAACGACTTCCAGTTGCATCTATGTTATACAGATGACAGGATTCTCATTCTTTTTTATGACTAAATTCATACCCATTGTGTATATATACACATTTTCTTTATGTATTCATCTGTTGATGTACATTTACGCTGTTTCCAAATCTTAAATATTGTGAACAGTGTTGCAACAAACATCTCTTTGATATGTTTACTTTCTGGGGAATATATACTCAGCGTGGATTACTGATCACTGTATATCTTATTTTTCATTTTTAAGGAATCTCTGAACTGTTCTTCTAATGGGACACCAAATGTACATTCCCAAAATGTACGTATACAAGCAGGGCCCTTCTTTCTCCACATCAACGCTAGCATTTGTTATTGCCTTCGCTCGGGATATAAGCCATGTTGCCTGGGGTGAGATGATATCTCATTATAGTTTTGATTTGCATTTCTAATGACCGTGCACGTTTATGAACCTTTCTTATGTGTCTTGCCTAAGCACAGGTCTCTCGGCATGGTCATCCTCCCACCTCTACCGGACGGCTAGTTTTATGGAGTTGTTTGAGCCCTGGCATAGCCCCTTGGGCCATTAACTCGCCTCATGTGTGTAGCTCAAAATGCGCCTCCCCAAATCTGTGGGTTGTCACTTCAATTTTGTTGATAGTTTCACAATGCAGGAAATATGGAATTTCGCCATTGTCTTCCCGGCATATGTACTCTGAAATGTCTGCTGTCAGACACATGGGAGCTCCATTGTATGTTACTTCTATTTCTTTTCTCCCAAGTTGCTTTTAGGATCCTCCTCATCCTTTAACTTCCTTTGGGAGTTTGATTATTAAATGCCTTGAGATAGTCTTCTTTGAGTTAAAACTGCTTTGGTTTTATATAAACATTTTGAAGTCGGACAGTCCACCCTTCTCTTAGGCCGTAGCCTTCTACTTACCCCTTTTGAATAAACCTCTTTCTACCCATAGTTACTTGTTTTACCTTCCCTTAAGGCTTAAACAACCATCTTCCAAAGTGGTGAGGAGTTTCACACTCAGTTGCAGGTCGGTAGAATTTGCCAAATGATGTTTAATGTTCCTTAAGGCCCAAGTGGGCTCTGCCAAGCCAGGTGCACGCTGCCCTGAACTCTGGGAATCACCCTTCTTTGTGCACTGGGCCTCCCTCTCGCCCCAGGCACCAAACGCAACCCAGCCTAGACAAGTCCTGAAATCAAGGGATGCCAAGAGGGCGCCAGGCCATGCTGGTACCTAAGGTGCAAGATGATGTCCCTTTGACTTGCTCTGCTTTTCTGGGCAGCCGACCCCATAGCCACTAACTGTAGATGTGTTGAGGCCCCACCCCAGCCGAGTCTCAGAGGCTCACCCAAGGCCCCTAATGCAGCAACCGTATTACTGCTATCATTCCCAGCCCCTGACCTCCTTCTAGTTAGTAATGCAAGTGGATGAATGCTGCCAGGACTGTGTCCTTCCCTCCAATGTATCTGGTTCCCTTCTGACCAAGTGTGTGTGTCTAGAAATGCCCGCCTGTTTTGAAATCACCGGACCCCCAAATGCCCATTTAATTCCATTTTCATCAAAACACATAGAGCGTTGTCCAAAACAAGACAGTACCTCTACCTTCCTCTCCCTTCCCAAGGGCATGGGTCCTTCTGTGCCACGAGGCCTTGGTAGCCTGGGTTAGGAATCAAAATGCCACCTCTGCCCCAGCCAAGTGCCCTAGGGCTCATGCAACCTTAAAACCCGGCCAATCGGCTAGGACTGGGTTTGCCAATAATGCGCCCTTATATAGACTATACTGCTCTTCCAGTTTATTTCATAGACCCAAAGTATTGGGGTTTAGCCCTTTTGGTTGCAAGGCTCGTAGGAACCTCAAGTTCTGCACCCACTGCATCTAATGCACCTCTCAAAAGGACCGGTTTGGGGTCGCTCCTCTGTGGGTGGGCATCAGCTGATTTTAGTCTGGTTTTCCTTTCTGTCGCACAGAAAAGTAATTCGAGTTAAATGCCCCACAATTGCTGTGCTTCTCCTCCTCCAGCACCCAGAGATGCTCTGCCCACGCCACCATTGCTGGGTGTAAGTGGGTGATGCTTACTACTGGGAGACTCAAGACTTTTTCTATTTCCTTCAAACCTTCAGTGACACACACAGCAAGCCAGGTACCTGCGAGGCACACCTGATTTCTTGGCCCCTTATGAAGGTATTTTTCTGTGCATATACAAATGTTGTTGTTGCAGGATCAGTGGAGCCTTCCATTCTGCCATCTTGCTCCATCTCTCCCACCTTTTGACTTTCTTGCTTGTGGACGGCACCCGCTTGGCACTTTTTGGCTCCATAGCGAATTTTAAAATACTTTATTTCTACTCCCGTGAAAAATGTTGATAGTCACAGGAAAATAAATACCTGAATCTGTACATTTCTTTGGGACATTGGCCACTTCAATAAGACTTCTTCTTCCGTGCAGCGATATGGAATGTTTTTTCATTTGCAGTGTCTTGTGATTTTTTTTTTTTCCTTTGGAGTATTAGGCCTTACTTGTCACCCAGGCTGGAGCAGTAGTAGCGCAATCTCGCTCAATGCAAGCCCCAGCCCCTGGGTTCATGCCATTCTCTCGCCTCAGCTCCTGAGTAGCTGGGACTACAGGCGCCGCCGCCCTCAGCCAGCTAATTTTTTGGTATTTTTTAGTGGTGAGACGAGTTTCACCTATGTTAGCGGTGTGAATGGTTTCATTTCCTGACCTCGTGATCTGCCTGCCTAGTGTTTTGTAATTTCGCCAAATGTTTTTCACCCCTTGTAAGCTGTATTTAGGTAGTGTAGTTTATACTGCGCCCATTATGTATAATCGCCTTGATTTGGCCCTGAATTAGACATTTCCGCGTAAAAATGCTACCGATTTTTGTGCATTGATTTTGTATCCTGAAAATTTACTGTGCCGCCATCAGCTCCAGCTCTTGGGTGTGTCTGTGAGTTTTCTGAGGCAAATTGTATGTGAAGAGATTGTTTGACATCCTCTCTTCTGATTTGAATGCCCTTTAGTACTTTTATGTTAGTTTGATTGCTCTGCTAGACTTCCGCATTATGCTTAAAGTTGAAGAGTAGTGTGAGGGATCGCCCTTGTCTCTGTTCCACTCTCAAGGTGGTATTTCCAACTTTTTCCCATTCAGTGGTGATATTGGCTAGTAGATTTGCTTTGCACATGGCTCTTATTATTTTGAGGTTTGTTCTTCCGGGTGAGTGTAATTTGTTGAGGGTTTTAATGAGGTGATGTGATGAAATTCCTACGAAGTCCTTTTCTGTGTCTCTTATATTCCTTGATAAAGCTTTCTGCCATCCAGATTTTAAATTCTATAAATTGACATTTCAGCTACTTCACCTCGTTAAGAACCACTTCAAAGATAGTGTGATTTTTTGGAGGTAAAAAGATACGGTGACTTTTTAGGCTCTAGAGTTTGGAAGCGTTCTTTTCCTACTCAGAGGGCTGATGTTCCTTTTATCATTTAAAATTGTTGTCATTTGATGGCTTTATATTTTTTATGGTCATTATTAGCCTTGAAGGTATGTGACTGTGGTGTGTGTTGTGCGTAGTTGAATGACTTAGTTTCTGGATGCTTTCAGAGTGGCCAGTGCTCACCCACATTGCTGGCTATGTGATCTATCCATGAGTGGCTGGTACTGGGTCCACTTGTCCACTGTTCCCTGAGGTTGCTTCTCCCAGCTGGAGATGTAGGAGCCTGCAGGTAACTGCCAGATTATTGGCAACAGCACTCCATAGGGAATGGTGGGGCATCAGGTGTAAATGCACCAGTGGGGGTGGTGGCAGCACTGTGGGTGGGAAGTGCTCTGGGGACTTGGGGGTGCCACAGGTGGAGAGGCTCCTCCGCAGGTGCCATGGGTGGGATGTGCACCTCGGCTGGGTTGACAGGTACTGGTGGGACACACTGTGACAGGGGTGGTAGGGTGCCACAGGTGGGATGCACTCCAGCAAAAGTGACAATAGGAAGGAAGTACTGGGGAGGTGGGGGGCCATGGGCTGGAAGTGCTCCAGTGTACAGTATGGTCACTGTTTGTAGAGGTGCTCTGCCAGGGACATTGTGAGTGGGAACCCTGACAGGGGATGCCATGGGCAGAAAGTACTTCAGGGACAGTGATAAAAGCCGCCACAGCTGGATTTGCACCTATAGGGACAGTGGTGAGATTGCCGGCAAATGCCATCTGGTGGGATGATGTCAGCAAAAGTGCTCCAGTGGGCATGTGAGGATATGGTTAAAGTGCTATGATGGTAGATGCTGGCAAAAACCTTTTGGTGGGTAGCTGAGGCTGCACTGCATGTGGCATGGCCTGGCAGGAACTGGGAGGGCTGGAGGTCAGCTGGGCATGTAGGATCAGATCTCGGCCCCAGTCCTATGGAAAAGACAGCCCTTCTCCAGGTCTAGCAGCTTACACATGTCAGACCCACCACTTTCCCTCAGGATGTCTAGGGTCTGAATGTATCCTGGCACTGAGCAATCTCATGCATGATTTCCCAAAGCCCTCCTTCAGTCCCAACACACATCTGGGCCCCCTCTTTTAACCCTCTCTCAGTGCATTCTTTTCTCAGACAGTCTGGGTTGGAAGTACGCCATATTCTCAATATCTCTGATCTGTCTTGGTGAGAGTGTTCTTCCTGGCTGCAAGTCTAGTTAGCCATCTTGTCCAAGTCTTTGACATTGAAAGAAAACTTATTGACCATAGTACCACAGAAACAGTTGAGATATTATCTAATGTAAATTTTGCTTTTTTCTGTGTTTTTCTTTTCTCCCTCACTGTTCCCTTCCTTGATTTGCAAAAGCCAAAATGCCAGATGACAGTATATACCTCTTGAACTCCAAATATGATATGGGCATATGGGGGTGATTTGAACTTCTTTTGTCACTCCTCATCCTAGCTTATTTAAACAAAAACTAGGTAGAGTGCTACTTCAGTATCTTGCTGAAACTGGAATTATTATTTTTGGTTTTTTGCCATCACCACATTGACTGCCATACTCAGGGAAGCAAAACCAATCAGGTGTCATTGGTCTTGAAAATATTGTTTGCTATAGAGTGGTTCATGTTCTTTTTTTGTGACAGAGTCTTGTTCTGTCGCCCAGGCTGGAGTGCAGAAAGTGGCACGACCTTGGCTCACCAAAGCTCCATCTCCGGTTCAATGCCCATTCTCCCGCCTCAGCCTCCCAAGTGCTGCCACCTGCGCACCTCGCCACCACACCCAGCTAATTTTTTGTATTTTTAGTAGAGACGGGTTTCACCATGTTAGCCAGGATGGTTTCACCTCCTGACCCGTGACCTTGGCCTCCCAAAGTGCTGGGATATAGGTGTGAGCCACCACGCCCCGGCAAGGTGGTATTCATGTTCTTTTAGGTATTGTGAGTGATTTTAAAAGCAAGACATTGAGGCATTGTGGAGATCGTATATTTGGTATTCTTGATGCTCTATGTCCCTGGACATTTTTCTTTTATTTTACAATTTTAGCTTTCCCAGGTGGCCTATGCCTCTGATGTTTTATGTGATGTATTACTCCTAGAGGGTTTGTGAAATTGCTAGGACCTTTTCTTTTCTGACCTCTTACCAACATAGAGATGTAGAGTATTAATTCTATCCCCAAGTTGTACTCACATGATTGTCTAGAAATGTAAATTCATTTGTGTAAATAGATTCACAGTAATGTCACATATGGTATTTTCTTGCTCTTACACAAGATGATGATCTTGTCCTCTGATTGTTGGGGCCTGGTTTTACCTCCAGACCAATTCCTGGCATACAACCGCAGGTGTCCAGTCAACAATGAATAGAAAGGTAAGCAATGCGTTTTCAAAATAAAGTTAGTTCTAATATATTTTAAAAGTTACTTAGTATTGCAATAATAAGAGTACAATAAAATATGAGAGAACAAGGAAGATTTACCTGCTTGTGGTAGAAAAGTAAATTTGAAACCGTTCATACTCTGTCATGCTGAAGGAAAGACATTCTGCAACTTAAATTGTTTGCCACGAGGTCCAACACTCACTTGTAATTTTTGATTATATATTAGATAAATAGTTCACTGGAAGTGAAAGTTATAGATGCTCTATTGAATATAAATTTGCTACTTTGTAGCAAAGGCCCAAAAATTTAATAACCCACCATATTCCTACAAGTTCTATCTTTGAATTTTGAGCTACTTAAGATATGCTTTAGCATTTTTATTTAAAAATTAAACTTCTTTCAGGTGTCGATCTGTCTGTCTCTCTGTTCGTCCTGCTCGCCAATCAAAAGAATTTGTGTATGCTGCAAAGTTATTGCCAGTCAAATGAAATGTGATTTGGCAGGTTGTTGGCTTTTCTCATGCTTTAGAACACAAGAATCACAGACAAGTGTCAAGGGTTGTAAAGTATTTCATTATATATTTTTTCAACTGTGAAACTTTTCAAGTTTAAAACACCCTTCAATGATAATTTTCTAAATGTCAGGATTTAAGTATAACCTATTGAATTTAATTTAATCTCAGTTAGATAATTTTTCAGAGAATTGGCTCTTAAATCTTTTAAAATATGTCAGTATTTCAACAAGGTTTGCAAATACTGATAAACCTTTGACTCTGGCCACTCTTTACGCTTCTGTGAAAAGTGATCTCCCTGTTGTTATTGCATGGATAAGGACCGAAAGATACTTTTAATACTAAAATTCCTTTTATAGCTAATGTAAAAATAACTCATAGAAAAAGGTTCCACTAAAGTGAAAGAAAAATAAATGAAAACTTTACACAGAGGCTTAGAAAGCCACCCTCCTAAGTGTAGTGAATCTAAACAAATGGTCAGACAATTCAGTTTGATACCAATGAGACATACTTGACTTTAAGGACCTAAGAGGAGAGGTCAACTAACAGAGATTTTAGATAGATAGATACAAACAAACACAGGTGATAGACAGATAGATTAAAGTTCTTCTGGATGTATAAATATGGTGGCTTCAGTCATTATTCTGCATTAATTTTCTTGCACATGACATTGCTTAGTGTTGGGAAAGATCCATATAAGTGACTGTTAACTACACTTCTGCACTTTTGTACAATACTTCTGATTTGGGGTGACATTTCTCAATTCCTATCATACTGCTGAGCAGTGCGCTTGCTGGAAGGGATGGGTATAATTTCCAGTGTATTTTTAACAGCTTTATCTCTGTATAATTGAGATACAATAAATTGTGGATACTTAATGTATGATTTTGAGAAATTTTAAATATACGTATATGCCTATGAAGCCATTGAGATAATAAGTATAACTGTCACCCCAAAAAGGTTTTTGGCCCATTTTAATCCCTCTTCCCCCATGCTAGACTACCCTTGCCTTAGGCAAACTAGTTACCTGTTTTCAGTCAGTTTATGCATTTCAAACATTGTATATAAATGAAATCATACAGTGTGCACAGTTTCATGCTGTTTTATTTTATGCAAAATAATTATTCTCCTAAGATCAGTCTACATGGTGCCTAAATCAATAGTTTAATATTCCTAATGCTGAGTAGTATTGAATTTGGAGTGATATGTACCACAATAATTTGTTTCTCATTTACCTGTTGATAAACATTTGTTTTTTCCTATTGTTTAAGTAATTAAAAATATAGCTGCTGTGAACATTCATGTATAAGTCTTGTATGGACATATGCTTACACCTCTGAGGGAAATAACTTATGAATGCAATGTTTAGATCATATGGTAATTGAGTTTATACTATTTAAAAAAGAAACCGCTATATAGCTTCCCAAATAGAGTGTTTCTTTTCCCATTTCTCCCAACAGTGTACATGAGAAATCCAGTTCCTCCACATTCTTGACCATACTTAAGTTAGGAAGCCACGCTCTAATTTTAACCATTTAAATTTGTAGATAATGGCTATCAGTTAAAGTGTGAGTAAATTTTAATTTCCATAATGAATAATGACATTGAGCATCTTTACATGTCTTATTTGTCATCCATGTATTCCGGTTTACTAAAATGCCTCTCGTGTAAATCTCACCATTGCTCCCCATTGGTTTTCTTATTGTTGAATTTTGTGAGTTTTAAATTTGTGTGTGTGTATATATATCAGATATCCTAAACATGTATTTTGATAAAGGATTTGCCTATATGTATGTATTATTTATGGTTAGTATATATATAATATATGAATATATATACTCATATATTATATACATATTCCTGGACAAATCCTTTATCAGATACATGTTTTTATATATAGTATATATATACTATACTGAATATGTATACTTATATACATATTCTGGACACAAACCCTTTATCAGATACATGTTTTTATAAACTTTTCCCCAGTCTGTGGCTTGCCTTTTTTTAATTCATGATGTCTATTGAAGAGCAGGAGTTTTTTATTTTTGACAAAATGTAATGAATTACTTTTTCTTACATGAATCAGAAAGAAGCACGCGGTTTCATCTATCTGAACCATCACTGCTTTAACATTTTGCCCCAGCCTCTGTTTTTCATCAGCCATGTATCTTTGCCTTTTCCACCTTTGTTGTTTTGGTCCCCAATGAAGGGGCAAAACAAAAGAAAGTGGGTTAAAAGTAAATAAAATGAAGGGTGGAAAAAAAAGAAAGGGACGGTAGCTGTTATAAAACAGTGTGTTACTTTTTAGGCTAATATAGTCTTGTTTCAATGATTTTATAGGATTTTAGAAGTAGTATGATATTAGAGAAACAAACTTTATTCAAATTCTATTTGATCATATGTAATACAAGTTCACAGAGAAGATACTTATACCAAAAACTTGACTGAACTACTTGTTTCCATGGGTTCCAAAATGATTAAAATCCCAGTCATACAGAGTTTTTCCTTACAGTACGCTCCTTAGCAGTTGGAGGCAAATGCAGCGCGGTTTCCAAAGGATGATGGTGGGTAGGTGTGAGGGGACCAATTGCAAAGACAGAAAATGCTTTTCCAGATTTACCCATTACTACAAACTGGCTTTTGGCAGTTTTCATGGATGAGAGTTTAGGTGATTAATGCAGTATCTTGCTTCTATCTCTTTAGGTCAAATTAAATAAGGCACAAGTGTACTTCCAAACACAAGAAAACACATATTATGAAAAACGGTCTCATGGTTTCAAAATACTTTTTGCAACTAAAATAAACTTCCATGCTAACTTGACATAACATATCTAAACAGGACCTAGTTTGAGATTCTAAGCAGGATGTGAGACATCATTTGAAAGAGACCCACAACATGAATCTAAGTAATATTGAAATGAGAGCAAACACCAAATTCTACGGTGAAGCTTTTTTAGTGGAAAAATGGCAAAATCATTAATGCTTTACAGAAAGTTTAATGGAACAACAATACCCCAAAGAAATCAATAGCAGTTTACAAACGGGTAACCTATTTTAATAATGTACAAGATTCTGTTGAAAATGGAAGTTCACAGTGTGCGCACACAATTTGAGAGTAAAATTCATCCTATTTGAGTCCTAGTTCAATAGGACCTACAGTTAACTGGCAAGCAACACAACACTAGACTTCTAAATTTGTTTAGCTTATAGAATTGTGGACTGAAAATTTAAAGCTGAGTAAACTTTGTACTTGATGGGTGCCAAAACCGCCACCCAGATTAGCGCAAACAAAAGCAGAGCTTAAATGGAAATTTTAAACAAATGTGATCAAGATTCTGGAAGCATTTCTTCAAATAATTGTAACAGGTAAAAACATGGCTTTACCGCAAAACTTGAATACAAAAATTAAAGCAACAGGTGGGGCCGGGCGCTGGTGGTTTCACGCCTGTAACTCCCAGCACTGAGGCCGAGGCGGTGGATCACGCAGGTCAGAGATCGAGACCACCACGGTGAAACCCCGCCTCTTACTAAAAATACAAAAATTTAGCCGCACGGTATGGCGCCTGTAGTCCCAGCTACCTGGAGAGGTTGAGGCAGGAGAATGGCGTGAACTCCGGGAGTATGGAGCTTGTAGCGAGTCGGTGACGCTTCACTGCACTCTTATCTCTATTTACAGAGTGAGACTCTGTCTCTAAAAAAAAAAAAAAAGTAAAAGAGTGTAAATGTTAAGCAAAAATATGAGAGCAAAGGTCATGGTAACAGTTTTTAGATGCTCAAGGTATTTAGCTTGTTGACTTTTCTGCAAGGCCAAAAGAACAATAGCCTATCGTTTATTAAGAGAGTATTTTATAAGTTATCCAGAGCTTCTGTGCACCAAAATGCCCAGGTAAATCCTACCTGATGGTTCTTCTGCACCATGACAATAAAGTTCCCTGCCCGGCCCTCTCATCGTATCAAGGGCACTTTTGTGAGACGTTCAATAGGAAATCATTAGGCATCCACCCAAGCAGTCTGGATTTGATTCTTTCTGGACTTCTTCTGACTTCTGCCTTTTTTTTTTCCTTAGCTTAAAAAACTTGCATGCGCGCATTTTTCTTAAGTTAATTATAATAAAGACTGCTTTAACATGGTTAAATTTCCGTGACCCCTAGTTTAGGGATGAACTAAATGGTTATACCAACACCTCACAAAGCGCCTTGAACTTCTGATATAGCTGGTTGAGAGAAATAAAATTTATATAATTTTATTCTTTTAATTCCATCAACCAAACTTTTTGAAGTTCCCTCGCATGTGAAAGTGATTTTTATATTTCTTTCCAATCAAAATTCTGTTTATTCTGTAGTATATTTTGTGGGATATCTCAAGCACAATTTGAATTTTATAATTTCATATTATATGCCAGGAAAAATATATATGCCTTTGCTAATTTACTTCAACTGTGTGATCTAGGCAAAGCTAGACCACCTCTCCTGCTTTTCTCCAGGTTCTTTCACTAAAATGGGTCTAATGAGTAATTAACTCCTACATTTTGCAAGAGTTAACCAAGATGATGAACAGGAAGCATTTATACAGCGCTCAGCACACAGTAAGTACCCAATAAATATTTTAAAAATTATTTTCAAAGGAAACCTATTAATATAAAATATGTCAGCCTTAAACTTGAGGTTTTATATATGGATAATATATACTTGGAAAACTTGATTAAAAAAAAGACTTGTATACTAGAAAAATGTTTTACTGACTGTGAAAAATGATTTTAAAAATCAATCACTTAATAAGTTAAAAGCAAAGAAACAAGTCTATTTTCAAAATTAAAACTTGTGCTATTAAAACATAATACCGAATTGCTATCTCTATTAGATTTTTTTCCCTTCATAGTCTGTACGAGAAACTGAAAATCTCTATTAATTCAATGAGGCTGTTATCTTAATGTGGGGAGTTACTTTTAGATACTAGTATTATTACTAGTCAGGTTTCTACTCTTACCAAAGCGGTCTAATAATTTTTCCTATTACTTTGACAAACTCAGCACCAAAACCAAGTTTATTTTGTTTCCTCTGTTGGAACAATTGACCTTACCCTGAAGAGCTGAATAAATATAGGCCAAAAATAGCATGTACATATGTTGTGTAAAATAGTTACTCATGTTTTGGAAAACATATTATTCTCATAATCATGATTCATGCTTCATTTGAAGATGTACTGCTGACAATCAGGTGCTAAGTATAATGTTACCATTATAATATGTGACAAGAATTTGACTGTTCTTCCACAGTAGCTACTAACAATAAAAATATATGTAAAACTAAAAGATTTATGTCCCAAACCCAACAAAATACCTAAGTAAATTAATGGCATAATTTCTAAGATACATTGTTTAAAAGTAAGTTCTCTTCAATAAAACATGAACTACTGAGTAAACACATAATTGCTTCTTGTAGTTCTTCACCAATTTTTTATTTTTTGTGATAGTTAACTATTTCTCACTCTGTTCTATAATATACATTCTAATACTCATATAGGGTTTTTAAAAATATTTTACAAATGAATGCCTAATTTCTATTTGTTAAGGGATAATAAAAATATAATAAACTTTAAATGAGTGAGTTAGGGAAAATATGCTGAGTCTATAATGGACTGAAATGAGTGAGAATGGAAAAATATGTACTTTTAATTTGTGAGAGTACAGATGGTCCTGGAGTTACAATGTTTCTACCTTATGATTTTTCAACTTTATGATGGTGCAAGGCAATATATATTTAGGACACTCTTTGACTTATGATAAGTTATGGCTGTATAAATCCATTGTATATTTATAAAGTATGGTGTTTAAAGTGCCTTGGTCAGCTTATGATATTTCCAACTTATGATCATCATTTTACCAGGATATAAGCCTCTTTGCAAATTGAGTACTACACTTGATAGTATTTGAAATACTGATTAGATTTCCTTATTATTTCTCAAGCATGTTGTGTAACATATGTAGGTTTATCTAAATATTGGCTTTATCTGGACTGAATTGTTTTCTTAATTTCCTACCAAATTGTTCATTGCTAGTGTATAAAAATGTAACTGATTTTGCATGTTGATTTTTCATGAACATTTGCTAAATGCTTTAACAAGTTTATAAGTGTGGAATCCTTAAGGTTTTCTGTATATAGCGTATCATATAAAAAGAAAAAAATATTTTTTCTTTCTAATTTGATGCCTCTATTGTTTTTTTCATAACCTCTTGCCTAGAATAACAATCTAGAACTATATTGATAGAAGGGAAAAATACAGGCATCCTTGTCTTATTTCTTGATCTTAGAGGAAGAGCTTTCTGTCTTATACCTACATAGATGTGAATTTATCCTAAGCACAAGGCTATCGTGTTTTGATGTTTTCTATTCCTAGTTTATTGAATGTTTCTTTTTAATCAGTAAAAGAGTGTTGAATTCTGTCAAGTGCTTTTTTCTTTTCTTTTTTCTTTTCTTTTTTCTTTTTTGAGACAGGGTCTCACTTTGTTCCTCAGGCTGGAGTGCAAAGTGGCAATCTCATCTTGCCTACCGGTAACCTCCACCTCCCAGGCTCAAATGATTCTACTGAGTAGTTGGACTACAGCAAGGGTGCCACCCACACCAGGCTAATTTTCTGTATTTTTTGTAGAACGATTTTGCCATGTTGCTCCAGGCTGGTCTTGAACCCTGGGCTTAAGCTATCCACCCACCTCAGCCTCCCAAAGTTATGCTGGGACTACAGGCATGAACCACCACAACTGACCTGAATTTTGTCAAGTTTTCTATGTATTAAGTGAGATCGCTTTGTGTGTGTGTGTGTGTGTGTGTGTTTTCCTCTATATTCTATTACTGTGGTATATTAAATTGATTGATTTTGTATGTTGAATGACCATTCATTCATTCATTCTGGAAATTAATTTCTCATTTGACGTACAGTGTATAATCCTTTACTATGTTGTTGAATTCAGTATGCCAGTGTTTTGTTGAGGATTTCTGTATGAATGCCCATAAAGATACCTGGACTTTAGTTTTCTTTTCTCTTAGTGTCTTTGTCTGGTTTTGCATCAGGGCAATGCTAAATTTCTAGAAATGAAAGTTAGTAAGTACTTCCTTCTCTTCAAAATGTTTGGAGATGTTTGAGAAAGATTGATGTTAATTCCTCTTTAAATGTTTGGTAGAATTCAACAGGAAGCAGACACCTGGTCTTGGCTTTTTACTTTGTTGGAAGTTTTATTACTGATCTCAACATCCTCATAGTGTTGTATCTATGCAGTTCTTCTATTTCTTCGAGAGACAGTTTTAGTAGATTGTGTGCTTCTAAGAAATTTTCCATTTAATCTAAAGTAATCCATTTTTTGGTGTATAATTATTCATAATATTCTCTTATAATAATTTTTATTTTGGTAAAATTCATAGCATAAAACATTTATATATATATATATATATATAATCTTAATTCATGTCACTGGTCATGCATACCAAGATTGAAATCAAGTCCCTCTTGTTTTGCATTTATGAATAATATTTCAACAGCATCTTTGTATATAACTCTTCACTGACTGTGCTAGTTTACCTGTAGATAAATATTTAATATGTTGCTACTTGCAGGATGCCAAATGTTCTTGGATATGTCAAAGGGGATATGCACTTTCAAGTTTGTGGATTTTGCAAAATAACTCTCCAAAAAAATACCCGTTTTTACTCTCACTGCTAGTGTTTGAGATCAGGGCTGTCACTCAACATTTTTATCTAAGGTGAATGTTACCAAAGGTGTTAAGAATTGCCAATTTGAAAGAAAAATATCTTTTTTATTTTTGGAGGGGAGTATAAGTAATTTGAATCTATATTTCCATATAATGTGTTTATTAAATTTTAGTATAAGTGTTATTTTAGCTTTAAATATTAAACTACAACTTTTACTCTCTACCTTTAATGCTTTCTAAAATTTTAAGTAGCATGACAATCTTCTGTTATTTACAGATTTGCTTAGGTCAGTGTCAGGTATGTTTTGAGTCATTTTTGGTAATTTATGTTGCACATTCCATCCAGATTGTAGAACTAAGCCTAGAATAATATTAGCATGTGTGTGTACATAAACATAAAAATATATAAATATACAAATACATATCTACAATACACCCATTAGAAAGAATTGTCTCTCAGATTTATGTGTAGGTTGAACAACCAGATTAATGTTCAGAAGTAATTGAGTAAGGATCAACAATACACCATGTGTAAAATTATTAAATTAAACATAGGATGGTGATCTTTGAGTCTAATACATGACTACCAATTTGATGATAGCAGGCAGCATAGTTCAATGCCGCGCTTTTCAAAGAAGCCTGAATCTTTGAGTGGAAGCTGAGGAGAAATCTCTAGAGGAAGCAATGCAGAAAAGAATACCCCCAGAGTTCCATGACTGTGGGACAATGAGAGGACTGCAGTGAGAACCTCCTGTGGCTTCTTTGCATACACCTCTTTGCAGTATATTCTTATTCTGATTTAATTTGTTTTGCTACTATAGAAGAAAATACTACTCATGGACATGTACAGTAAATTACTCACATTTAGTTTCATATAGCAGTTATTCCATGTGTAAAACATAAAAAGTGGGATCCAATAATGGAAAATGAAGCTGGATAGTGAATATAATATGTCACATTGTCTGTCAAGTCTCTATCCTCTGTCTTTTAAAATGGAAAAAAAAACATTCTATTGATGATAGTAAATGTTATATCTGCTAAGAGCCCAAACCCATAACAGGCCTGAGGGCGATCTGTGCCTGGAGTGAATTCATGGCCTGTTCCCGGTTTGCCACCGTACGCACTACGACATATAAGTACCCTGAGGACAAATGCATTTTGCTAAAGGACTTCAAAACATTTTCGTCTAAGACCTAGAATTAAAAAGTTGATTTTACATTGTGACCTCAATAAACAAACATACCTCCATATATTCTCTATTATATGCACAGCCACAAATAAATGGAAGTAAAATTTGTATGAAAAACACTTTAATACATAGAATATGTTTTCAGTTTAATCTTCTGTGCCGTCCTGTGTATTAAAAGATACTGGAAACAAGTGACTAGCTTCATCTCAGTTAATTAAAACCCAATAATATTACATTAGCCATATATGTGGCTGGGCTACCATACTGATAGCACAAATATAGAATATTACCATCTTGCTCAAAGTCCCTATGCTCAGCTGTGGTGGTCTGTTGAGCTTCTGCTGGAGGTCCACCCAGACCCTGCTTCTGCCTGAGTATCACCAGTAGAGGCTGCAGAACAGCAAGTATTGCAGAACACAAATATTGCTGCTCGATCCTCTCCTGGAAGCTTCATCCCAAAACCCAGCCTGTATGAGGTGTTTTCAGTCGTAGCCCCACTGGAGTGCCCCAGCAGGCTAAGCATGGGGGCCAGGGAACCACTCTGAGGGAGGCAAGCAGTCTGTCCGTTTCAGAGCTCAAAACAATACCGTGCTAGAGAACCACCGTTTCCTCTTCAGAGCTGTCAAACAGGGACGCTAAGCCCAGTAGTAGAAGTCTCTTCTGCCTTTTTGTTCAGCTTGCTATGCCTGCCCGGGCAGAGTGGGTGGAGTCTACAGAGGCATCAGGCCTTGTTGAGCTGCGTGGGCTCCACCCAGTCTGCTACCCTCAGCTTTGTTACCTACCTGCCTCAGCAATGGCAGACCTCCCCGCCAGATTGCTGCCTTGCAGGTCGATCTCAGACTGCTGCACTAGCAGTGAAAGTAGCGGCCCGCGCGGGACCCGCCAGTTGTGTTGTAGATATAATCTCCTGGTGCTATTATTTGCTAAAACCGTTGGAAAAGCACAGTATTTGGGCAGGAGTTTCCGCTTTTCCAGGTACAGTCTGTCATGGCTCTTTGGCTAGGAAAAGCAAACTCAAACCCCTGCGCTTTAGGGTGAGTATGCATGCCCCGCCCCGCTTAGGTTCACCTCCGTATTGCACCTACCTCCGTCCGTGTCCCAGTGAAATGAACCAGGTACTCAGTTAGAAATGCAGAAATCACCCGGCCTTCTAAGGCCGCACACGCTGGGAGTTGCAGACCAGAGCTGTTCCTATTCAGCCACCTTGGAACAGACCTTAAATGTATAATTTCACAACATAGCTGTCATACAATTATTAGTGTATGTTTTACATTCTGTTTGCCACAGTCTGTGGAATATAATGTATATTTCAATAATATGCACCTTATTTAGGGACTACCAACAACATTTTACTGCTCACTAGTCACATGTGACTAATGGCTGTCATATTGTACAGGACATGTCTAAAGTTGCAAACTTTCAGGACCCCTTTTGGTCAAATCTGTCTAACTTGTAAAAATATGAAACACATGAAATATCCGTATCGCCCATCAACAATAATCTAAAACAATTTTGTATTTCACCCCCAAGAGAAAAACAAGTTAAAAATTTTTTTTTCCAAATTGTACTTCTTCTTGTGATATCTGTCCTCTTCAAGAGCAGTGTGACCAACAGTATCTTACTGTTTTGGACCATCCCCAACCAGGAATAGTAAGAACATAAATGTTATTTATTGTTTGCTCTGTACTTTTACAACCTGCCTTCCATATGTGTTTCATTTCAAGTTGGTTTTACATACACACATTATTATATCTTAAGATGATTTTACTTCAAGCTCTCTAAGGGAGACCACACCCAAAAAATAGAATTCTTACTAAAAAAAAAAATTCAGGTGCTAAATTGGTGCTACTCTCAAGTAAAACCCAACACATTGATTTTAAATTCTTTTTAGTTCTACCAAGTCTTTACAATTAATGAAGTGTGGATACCTACCATACCCAACTACACAATATTTATAGGCATTACAAACTATTTGATTTTGATGCATGGCTAGAAACACATACTGTGTGCAAAAGTCGGCTTCAAGTGTCAATCTGGTATTTAGAGGTCAGGGACCATTTCTGAATCATTTCCATAAGAATATAAACTTAATGTAAATACAATACCAACTTATATAGGTCAATTTTAGTATTAAAAAATTCCAGAGAGTGATGATTTTTGATAAAATGTCTTTGCCTTTTGTTTTTGTTGGTTTTTGGGAGACAGTTTGGCTCTTTTTGCCCAGATGGAGTGCGGTGCTATCTCGCTTACTGCAACTTCCCTGCTTCCTGTCTTCAAGTAAGTAATTCTCCTGCCTCCCAGCCTCCCAAGCAGCTGGGATTACAGATGTGTGCTACCCACGCTTGGCTAACTTTTTGTATTTTTTGACTAGAAAACAAAAGTTTCAGCATGTTGGCCAGGGTGTTCTCGAACTCCTCGCACCTCAAAGCAGTCCACCCGGGCCAGCCTCCCAAAGTGTTGGATTACAGGCATGTGAGCCAATCGCCTCCTACCACCACAACCCTTTTTATAAATAAAATGTTTAACATTTTATGTTTCTGTGAAATTTCATGCTTGGGATATTGTATGCTTGCTTATAAAATAAATATTATTTAATGGGGTAATAAATAGAGTACAAACACTTGTGGGAAGAAAATAAGAACAGTTACCCAGGGTACAAGTATTCTGAAAGTTGATGCATTTATATTATTTTCCAATTTTTAAATTATCTCAAAAAGTTGTTGAAAAATTACTACTTTAATGGAGATTTTGAAAATATTTCCTCTTAAACTTTCCTTTGAGTTTTCCTTAAATGTTCCTGAATATGTATCAGGTTTTATTTTAATACATCTAGAATTAATTTTTGCTTTATATTTATATGTTTTAAGCCAGAGTAACTTTTATCTGTAGCTTACCTGTTTGCTTCTAGAAACCAAACCCTACGCCATGGAGGCATCTGCACTTATGTGTTGTAGGTATGTACCATATTTTCTTTTTTTTTGAGACGAGTCTTCGCTTCTGTCACCCAGGTTGGAGTGTGCAGTATGCTAAATCTCTCGCCCACTGCAAGCTCCTACTCCGGTTCACGCATTCTCCCTGCCTCAGCCTCTCCAAGTAGCTGGGACTACAGGCTACCGCCCACCACGCCTTGCCACTTTTGCAGGTTTTTGAAAGTAGAGACGGGTTTCACCCATGTCCCCTACCCCTTGACCTCGGATCCGCCTTCTCAGCCCCAAAGTGCTGTATCATGTTTTGAGCCACCGCCTCGGCCTTGTACCAGCATTTTTCACCACAAGAAGGAAACATGATGATTATGAGGAAATACAGAGATCAAGATCAAGCCTTCCGTCTCTGATTCAACAAGCAGAACGATCTAGCATTTTAAAATGGATGCAGCCACATGTAAGTTTATTATGATAGAGTTTCACCATATTAGTTTGTATAAATCCAAATCATCATTCACTTTTGAATTGTACTGTGATGCGAAGCTTCATATGCATAATACATATCCAAATTCTGTACTATTTCTGTAAGAATTTTATTATTTCTAGTATTAACTATATGTAGCATGTATTCTGAGTTCCACCAAGTATACTGCTAATAGTATCAAAATACTTCAGCTGTGAAGGGTGCCCACTCTTTCATAATTGAAAGTTTACATATTTCTGTCACTATACAAAAGCATACGCAAATTTCTAATAAAAAGGCTAATGAGTGTATTGTTTTAATGATGTAACATGCCCTGCTTACTTCCAATATAGATACTAGCAATCTTTCATATGCCAAAGAAAACCAAACACTATTTTTCCCCCTATATTATAAGTAAAGCTTTATTTGAATGTTGCCAAACATCATGCCCCTTTTAGTACAAGTCCAAGTGTAAAATAAGGTGATGAGGAGTTGGAATACCAGGCAGTGGTTTCTGAAATGGGTGAATGAGTTTTTCTTTTATGGGTGAGTGGTGCAGGGATGCAAGGTCTTAGTAAAGAAAAAGTGGTCTCAACAGGGACAAACTTGTGGAGGCATTTTAAATAAGCGCGCCAAAAAGAAGAAATCTTGCTGAATGAATTTTACGCTAGGAGGCATTCTGCAAGTCGTAAATGATGGAGTGTATGTGTCTGTGTGTATTCAGAGAGAGAGAAAGGATTTGCAATTGACAATCTTCATTGTGGGAGCTGGTAAATCTAAAATCTGCAAGGCAAGCCAGCAGGCTAAAAAAGTCAATGCAGCCTTGAAGTCCAAATTCCTATGATAGGACAGGCAGGCTGGAAATTCAGGCAGTGTTTCTATGTTACAGTCTGAGAAATAATTGTTTCTTGGAGGAACATCATGGTTGCACTTAAGGCCTTCAATTCATTGGAGGAGGCTCACTAATGGAGGATAATTTGCTTTACTCAAATTATACTAACATAAATGCTAATCACATTTCTAAAATAGCCTACGTGAACATCTAGACTAGTGTTTGTTCATACAACTGGGCAGCAAAGTTGACACATGAAATTACAATCACAGAATCCATGGACCAAAAGAGTGTGGTATTTAGAATATCTAAAATGATTTGGGAAGAGAAGTTGGGCCAGTTAGACTACTGCAACAGCAAATCGAGTTTAAAGTGAAGACAACCAGGTCTTTATGGTGGTGGTGGTGGTGATGAAATATAGAAATATCACTAAAGATGAGAAATATTTCCTTAGAGACAAGTACGGATGACTGTCCTTATAGAAGAAGATAACAAAAGGCATTGATTCCAAAAGTTTAATAATAGAGTTCAGTTGGTATTTCTTGGTCAATAGAAAAAAAAAATAAAATTCAGAAGGAAAGTTCGCCTTGAGATTGTAACACCCTAGCAAAGTTTTGCACTGCGGATGTTGATCCGACATCAAGATATTTACATAGCAATATCCAGTTGCCAAATTGAATCTTTTGTAGCTGAAACTAGAAAATAAAACAATATTAACATGAGTTATAAAGGTTTAGGGTCTTTTTCAGTGAAATCATGCAGGTATAATAAAGGAATAGATAATTGCTGTAGATGTAAGCTATGCTCAAAAGTTAAATCCTCATTAAGTATCTAGGGTAGAAGAACCATGAAGGAAAACCTCATGAGGGGCTAAAGTGTTCACACTCATGAAAATCAAAATATTATGATTTTACAAGTTACTAGGCTAAAAAGACACTTAATAAAACATACCTATAGCTCACATATTAACAGGTTGAAAGATAGATTAAAAAGTTAGAAAAATGTACCTGACAAATATTAAGTTATCCTGGCAATTTTCAGACAGTACTTTTCACATCCCCAATTTCAGACAGAACCCAACCTTTTCCCCTATAATAACATGGATCCTTTTTGACTGCTCCACAGTATATTTATTTTCACTAGAGAATCTTCTAGCTTTCCCTCATCAAAGTGTCGAAAGCAACACCTAAATCAGAATGTTTTTTAACCCTTCCAAATAGGGAAATATGAAAGATAATGGTAACACCCATTTTTGCAATGAGAATCAGATCAAAAGATGCAATCTCATGCATTGCCAAACAGAAATTTAAATGGATAAAAACTTTTTTAAGACATTTATAGTATGTTTAAACTTTTACACTTTTTATCTCCCTTCAATCCAATGATTCATTCTTAAGTGATTTTGCCACAGTATTTATTCAAAGATATACAAAAAATATGACATTTAAGAATGTTTCTTTTATACATTGAATAATTGAAACTAAAGTTTTAATAGTGAATATTTCTCTGAATAATATAAATGTATATTTTTTATGTACATATGAATGTATCAATTATGTATATTGTATACACCCCAGTATATTTATGTGTATATGTCTATAAAATCCATATCTTTGTTGATATTTTGAGTCTGGAATTTATACAAATATATTAAGTGAAGGTTGTCATTTAGTCATATGAAATTATGAAGAACTTTCATTTTCATAATTATTCAGGAATTCCCTGAAATCAATTATAGTGAATGCTATTGGATTTTATAATTAGAAAATATTTTTAATTTAAGGTTCAGAGTTAAAAAAACAATCACATGATTTTGTTGTTGTTTTCATCAATAAATCATTCACCAATCCCACTCTAATCAATAAATTTCATACCGGCAAGTAAGGCTACCAGCACCGTGTGGAACTAAATCACACATCATTAACACCGCTAACGCAGGATTTCATGTGCAATTATAAATAATAGGTAAGTATTGGTCTCATGGTTAATTTGTGTGTCAACTTAGCCAGGCCACAGGGCCCAGATATTTCAGTCAACTTTATTTTTTAATGTTTCTGAGAAAGTGTTTTTTTAGATGAGATTAACATTTAAATCCATGGACTCTGAGTAAAAGCAGTGATTACCCCTCCATAATGTGGTTGAGTTTCATCCAATCAGTTGAAAACCTTTTAGTAAAAATAAAATCTGACCTACTTCAGTTTCAAGTACTTCAGATTGATTTCACTGGCCTCCACGGTTGTGTGAGCCAATTTCTTAAAATCTCTCTTTCTCTTCTTTACACATCCTGCTAGTCTTATCCCCAAAAGAACCATGACAAATATATCAAATAAGTAGACTCTTGAGATTCTTTTGCCAGGAAATCACAACCAATGGTGGTCACATTGGGATTTGAACCCTGGTCTTATAACCGGAGTCATTCCAAATTCGATCTTGCACTCCAACCCAGAGTCGCTAGCAACTTCCTCAGTCATATAGCTACTGTTTATTTCCAGAATTATTTCTCTGTGAGTTCAGTGTGGGTTAAAACATTGGAAAGGCCCATAGATAAAATATGCATGTAAGTTACCTAGAAGGGAAAACACTTTCATTTCCAGTAAACTTTAATGGCCTTTTTTGGGAGAAGTCACATTTAAAACAAGGAAAGCACCCTAAAGTGCTTTTTATAAAATTGAAGGAGCAAATGAGCAGAGGCTTCCTAATAACTTCTCATCAGTATAAACTTGGTAGCCTTATTTTCTGCACATTTCTTGCTTTAAGGGAATGAACTGGATGTCTGAAAAATAAACAAGTACAGGAGTCAGTCTAAAATGTGGAAATAAATTTGTCTCTAAGAACTCCCCTCATAGTTATTTGGAATAAGAATTCAACTGGTCTTATTAATTGTAACTATTTTTTTCTTCTTTCTCCCTCTTATCATTGCTTCACTTTAAAATATTCTGGATTGTTCTCTAGTCCACCACAATCTTATAAGTATTTTAGATACCCAAAGTGTTGAAACAGGGATGGAAAAATAGTACAATATAGTATGGTACAGAACAGTGCAGTGCAGTAAAAATACAATGTCATGCAATACAATCCAGTACAAAGAATAATGCCATACAGTGCAATACAACACACACGATGCTATTCACTGTCATACAGTGCCATACAATACAGTACAAATGCAAAACATATACTCATATGAAAACCTTTTTCAGTAGAGAGAACTGAGAATTCCAATTAGTTTTAAAGTTTCTTATTTCATAGATGAGGAAACTGAGGCCCAAAGTGATAGTACCTACCTAAATAAGTTAATCTAGCATAACAGTTCTCAAATCTTTAAATACGACAATACTGATGAATATGTATGCAACCTACTTGGGTACTGAGGACACCCAAACCATGACCCAGTTCAAACAATTGGTAAAAACAAAGAATATCAAAACAGAAGCTAAACGCAGAGTGTTAAAACTGAATTTGACGCATAAAGTTTCATGAAGGCCTGGTTGATGAGGACTCCAGTTTTAGCGCGTGAGAGAGAGCATACTATATCATCAGGCAGAAATTGCCTGTTTTTTAAAAAGGCTTGTACAAAGATATAAAAAATAACGGCCCTAATGAATTTCGTCTATGTCCCTTTCAGAATTCTCGGGGCCAAATCTCAGATCCTTTTTCACATTTTCTTAGAAACATGCAATCTCTATTTGACTTCTCCAGTACGATTCTTATATCCCGGAAATGTAGCATTGTAAATTGTAATGACTATATTTAGATATAATCTATGTACAAATACAGAATAGTTTATCCATGAGAAAAAAGATTGGTTATTTCTTTTTGAAACATTAATCCTTAACCAAAAGTAAAACATTCCCAAATTCATTTATGGAAGAACTTAATGTGAGTTACTGGTATAGGTAGAAATAGAACTGTACACAGGACATTCTCTTGGCCATGTAGTTGATGAGAGCTTCTCTTATTCTCTTTCAATTAACTGTGATAAAACATTCTCATCTAAACTTCTTCACCAATTCTACGCAAAAAAGTCCATTTTAAAAAAAGTATTGAAAATGATGCCTGTTCATGATTTCAAATGTGTATATTAAGTGTGGTATTCCTCAAGTCTATATACAAAGTGTTTTGTTTTTGTTTTTCAGATGTACTTAACACCTGGCATTCCGTATAATCTTGAGATCCATAAAGTAACCAATCTTATGAGTGTTATGGACATGTATTACTCTGGTAAGTCTGCCGCTATGCCCTATATAGACTCTGTCATTTCGTGAAAGTAATTTAGACCTTTTGTTGTATGTTATTTACCATCCCTAAAACGCCTGTATCGTATTTATCGGTATTAAGATACCAGCCCAAATCATAGCAAATTTTACTTTAAATTGAAAATAGTGACTTCAAATGTTTTTGGAAAACATCTTTAGTTATATGTTATAGTGACTGCATTGATTAGCATTCTATCTGTTTCAAGAGTTACTAGAGCAAACTTAACCTTTTAGCCTACATGCTTGTTCAACAACATAGATGATGTTCGTAGACAAAGTTTAGACCTTTCTCAGCATTGCTTTTTCATGGTTTCTACAGCAGATCTTTTACTTAAAACATATTTGGAGTTAACTGTATACATTTGGGGTTTCATTAATACTCGGAATAGATTTGTCTGATGTGAATTACTAAAATGTTACTAAATTTGTGTCCAAAATTATTTAATAAAAGTTAAATATTAAGAGTCTTATTTTAAATGTTATGAGGACAATATTGCTATTAACAATGTTTTACCAAATTTAGTTTCTTTTATGTTAGTACTAAATATTTAAAATTGATAATAATAAATGTTATTTTATTTTTAAATATGTGGATAGATTTCTTTATAGGATTGATTACTTAGAACTTGAACTTTGGTTCCAATAAAGAGAAAGTAAAAAAAAAAGATTTAAAATGCTATAAGTTTCATAAATTGATTATATTTGCCCACCTGATTTCTGGGTAAATCTCCATTTAGTATAAAGATGATTAAAATTTTGAAATGTGCTCAAGTATAGATTGCAAAAGCATTATCTTCTAAGTGGAAAAAGTATTTAATATGACGGTAGGATCATTCCACTCAATGAAAATAAGTCTTATTTCTGTGAATCGTTACCACTGCAGTGTAAAATCTTCCTAAAGGTTCTTTTAAATATACATTAAAATGTATCCCTTAGTCAAGACGTGAGAAAAAATTGAAATAGGCTTTAAAAAATTATGTAATACGTAGTATCTCAGAAAAGGAGAAATTGGCTTTCTTTATTAACTATATGCTTTAAAATAGAATAGAGATGACAAAATATAAAACAAACAGAAATAAATACAATTTTAAAATAAATTATAGATGGCCAATTGTTGCATCTTCTCATTAAATGGTGTATAAAGCCTTTTTTTCGTAAGAGCTATTAATCCTTCAAGAAAATACTGATAGAAATTTGAGAGTTCTCAAGGCGAAGCTGTCAACCCTTAAAAGGTAGACCGTCACATCAACTATCAGGGTACTTTATGTGGATATGTAAGAAGATTGAGCAAAAGCAAAACAAAACAAACCAAACCAAAAACCACTAATTTATCTCTCTTTGAATGAGAAATTTCAAATATGTTTTCATTTATGAAATTAATGCATATACCTTTCATATAGGAATATATTATTTTAATAAATAAAAGTACTTTTGAATAATGGCCCTTGTTCATTTTCATCAAGGACTTGCCCTCCCCATGTATATTATAATGTAATCCTAATTCAGGATTTCCTATAAGTTTTCAATTTAAACCTCTTTTTGTTTTGGCACTACAGTGGGATAATGCGGTAACTCGCCTTATGCACATATATATTTCTAATTGCTAATACTATCGCTTATTATTCATTATGAACAGTTAGCATAGTTATTTTACAAATATACTTAAATAATATCTTCATGGTCTACTTAGATTAAAACGCAATTATCAAATCCTTTCATTGAGTAGTTTTACATTATAATGCAGGAGTTTAAACTTCTTAACACATGATTGTAGCTGCTAGATAGTTCCCTCGTTACCATAGGCAGGCTTTACTGTAATAATTGAATGTTCACATTTAACTGAGATTTGTTGAGCAGGGACATCTTTCAACCAAGTTTACCAACTAGGCTATCGTGGCTAGTGATGTTGCCAAATTATTAAGTTTTCTCAATGCTTTCTAGCTTCCTCTAAGTAATTGTTGAAGGTAAAAATTCATTCCCTCTTTAACTTTCAGACACAAAGATTCTCATTTACTAGAGATAGTACATTCCTTTAAAATAATGCCATCAAATGAAACCTTTGTCCATTCTTTGAAGAAGATAAGCTCTCCTCAATTACTTTCAGAAGTATACCAAAATTTTGGTCCCTAATTTTTGTATATTATTTCCTAATATTATTGGACTGCATATTCTGTTCAGATGAATCATTTGAAAAATACTCTTATTTAAACTTTTTATACCTCCAGATGTGGCATTGGTGCACTCAAGATACTGCCGCCATCTCTTATTTCTTTATCTGTACCCCAGTTTTTATTATAGTCAACTCAATTTAATGTTTTTCTACAGATGAATGATTGATCAGAATCTCTCTTAAAATAGGGTTCATGTAAGAAATACTTACAATCTTGAAACACATATATTTGGTTACTTCTCTGCTGCAGGTTCCAAAACCAGATTACATTCCCTGTGTAAATACTACTTGCTTTGCTAGCCCATTCTCTGTTGGCGTGAAAGTATTTAGTGTACTTTGGAAATTTTAACATGTAATAGTTGCTGTTCCATTTTAAAAGTGATCTTAAAAATCTCTTGTATGTCATATAGTTTGGCTATGGGAGAATGATGACAATAACCTGTCTTTCCACTGACACCTTCAATAACTCTGTAATATATAGCACTGAGCTATAAATATTTTGTGGAAAACAAACTTAAGTGTGTGAGAGCAACCTTTTATATAATTTTAGCATTTTAAACAAAGCTATAGCCTTCAAAAATACTACCAAGTCAGCAAAATTGCGCGATCATTTATTTCTTTCTGAGCTTTTAATTTATAAACAACCTTCAGTGAAATTCGCTATATTGTTAATAAAGAGATCCAGAAATCTTCCACAAACTAAAGAGAAGTACAGTTAAAAACACTGTTAATCTTCTTGTGCCAAATATGTGCTATCCATACAAAAACACAAAGTAGACCAGGAAAGTGCTTCTAAATTGTTAATTTTGAGAGGTCAAGGCGTGTAGGCTTTAAAGCTGAGTTGAGTTTGCTTACCAGCTTTCCGGGCAACATAGTGAAGTCCTTGTCTCTAAAAAAATAAAAAATAAAAAAGTTAAAACATGTGAGTTGCCAACCATTTTAAAACGTTTTAGTTTTAGTCTATAAATTCAAAAATATACTTTGAGTTACTGTTTTCGTCGTATTTTCTTTCATCCTTTTTCTTTTTTTTTTTTGATGGAGTTTCTCAGCTCTGTTGCCCAGGCTGGAAAATGGCATGATCTTGGCTCACCACAACCTCCCGCTTCCCGGGTTCAAGCAATTCTCCTGCCTTTGGCCTCCTGAGTAGCTGGGATTACAGGCATGTGCCATCATGCCAGCCAATTTTGTATTTTTAGTAGAGATGGGGTTTCTCCATGTTGGTCAGGCTGGTCTTGGAACTCCTGACCTCAGATGATCCACTCCCCGCCTCTCAGCTTCCCAAAGTGCTGGGATTACAGGCATGAGCCAAATCGCGACCCAGGCTCTTTCTCATACTTTTTATACTTTATTTTTCTAGATGAAAGATCATATATCATAAGTGTTGTCTATGACATTGAAATTTTTCTTCCCTCATGAAATGTTGAGGAAGGAAATTAGCATTCTGCTTTTTGATTTATCCTGACAAGTTGTGTGTATCCTGTCCTTCAAACCCATCCCATCCTTCCTACTAAATACAAAAAAATGAAGATGTAGCTCTGGGGGTATTTTTGATTAATGTTAAAGACACTCATATAAAAAAATATTCTATAAAAGTTAGAATTAAGTGATAAATCTCATCTCTAATCTGCTCTATACTCTGTTTTAAAAAAATTTAAAGCACTTGTTACTACAAAAGATATAATACTGTTCTTTCCTAAAATTATAGAGCTAATGTACTTGATTTCTAATATCTACATTAATTGCCAGAATATTTTCTGATTCATTTACTTTCCTATTTCTAAATTCTGGAATTGGATTTTGTATATAATGTCTGTGGCTTTAAAGATCAGCAATACTAGCCACTTTCACGTCAACTGACAGTGTACCCAAGGCCATGCCTAGAGTTAAACTGTCAACTGTCTGCACTTCACTGAAGTGCCTCATTAAAGGGAAGGTTGTGTGGGGAGGGTCTGTTGTCCGTAAGGTGCTCCGCCAAATGGACAAAAGGAAGGCTGCCTTTATCTTCTTTCCTGTCTCCCCTGATCGTCCCATTCTCCTCCACACCCTCTCTTCCTCCCTCTCCCTCTTTCCTTCCTCCCCTCTTTTAGTTCTTTTTTATTTTTTCATCAAAGTTATCTATGCTGGCCAAGCTCTTGTGCTCTGAAGGCTGATTCCTTTTCTAGTTTTCACACACATACAACTTTTCCAGTAACGACTCCTGTATAGAATTCCCTTCTTTCAACAAAGCTTCTTCGCAAAATTCTTTACCATGCTTGTTCATCCGTATTCCAAATCTGCCACGTTCCTGTCATAACAAACAACGTTGTTCTTGGTTAGATACGATGTTAACCAGTGTGATTTGCAGAAACATTACGGAAATAGAGATTTAGCTATTTTACCTTAAAACAGAGAGTGGGATAAACAGGTGCTGTATTCTTGTGAAGCTGAACTTCTTAGGTTTGTCTTTTACTTTCTGGCAAACTCAGTCAGCTTCAGTTCCCTGAGGTCAGATTCTTCTCAGTGTTCTCATGCTCCGTTCTCCTGGGTGTTAAGTGGAGAGGTTAAAAGGAAACTTAGAGGGCATCCTGACCCAAGTTCAGAGATGGAGGGAATTTGTCCTTACCATCCTGTCCTGACATCAGCAATATAAGAGTCTTACTGGCTAGTCATTGAATATCAAGGCTCTCTCATCAGCTCTCCTTCATGTAGCCCCAAAGGCAGCAAGTAAACATTCTAAGGCTTCCTAGTAAATTCCAGTGAAAAGTCACTTGTAAAGCAGCTGAGATAGCATTGCGGGAATTTGTAGAAGTTTAAGTCTGAGTAAAGTGTGTGTTTTCGTCTTCGCTCTCACCACCAGCTGAGGAAAACTCAATTTATGCCTTTATACATAACACTGGCTAAGGCAGGTTTTCTCCAAAACTGTGTTTGTAATAAAACAATAGAATCAAACAAAACAAAATTAAATAACTAAAACAAGAGTATGTTGAAAAAATAGATGAACATTCTTTCCTTGCATTCAGGGTATAGCAACCCCAAATTTTATGTGCATTGAGCTTGTGTGCTTTCTTAGCATTGGAAATTAGGGTGAGGGTAATGGAGTGAGGTGACCTGCTAATATGTGGCAAACCGTCAACCTATTGTACCTGATGAGGAAAAAGCTAGCATTAGCTCTTGATGAAACAATCTAATATGTGATTTTGTAAGTAAAAGTTCAAATTTTGTATAATGAGTAAAGAAGTCGCTCTAAAAACTCAAATCGCACTCCTTTGGAAATTTTGAGATGAAAAATTATAATTGTTTTGAGATATCTCTGTATTTGAGTGAAAATAGTATTAGGGATAGAAAGGAATGTGAGTCAGGTAAGAAAATCATAACTGTCCATTCCTTCTTGTGTAGGTTTTTAAGTCAGGAGTATATTAATTGTGTTGGAAATCAAATATCACAGCTATCTGAAAAGACCATTATTTCAATTAAAGTTCACAAAACATTCCAAAGTGCAAAACAATTTTTGGCTACCTGTCATTATGAACTATTCATGCCTCTGCCCTCCGTAGAAATGCAGATGAAGAAGAATTGACTGAACATGACATTGGGATTCATTTATACAAGTTCAAACACCTGACATGAAAAAAAAAAACAATGGCAAATACCCAAATTCTCACTGTGTCAAGAATTACCCCCTGGGTACCCCTATACCTCTATGATTACAAAATCATGTGTAATGTATCTAAGCACTGTTTGCTTAACTGCGATGTAAACACCCTTTCAAAATGGCTGGCCTACATGGTCATTCAGAGTTGGGCATTTTAATACTCACACACATGCATATATAGCTATTATATATGTATACTACATGTATATATGTAGAGAATAAATACATAGAGAATACATACACACATATACGGGCGTAGAGGTGGAATGCTATCCCTAAACAGTTAAGCAGGGAGGCTACTTCCTAGGGATCGGTCCTTGCTAATAGAAACTATTTTATTTTTAATAGTTTTTCTCTCAAGGTTATGGAGTGTGTCTGAATACAAATTAATAAACTTTTAGGTTGCTCTTCCAGTGTTTTCTGGCTTTTTTCACAACTCCCAGGTGCCTATTAATGCATCCCCAACATACATGTCCCCCAGTCTGGCATTAGCAAAACCACCCCTGGATTGCATCTCAGTACGGCAAGCATTTCAAGTCATATGGTGGAGGATTGGGGATTGGGTGGGTAAGTAAGGTATGACATCAGCTAGATACAGTGTTGTTAGATGAAAATAGCAAAGGAAATGACAATGGTGTTTCTAAATATAGTTGCTCACATGGTTTATTTGATTGACTCTTCACAATTTAGGAAAATTATTAACCCAGATTATAATGATCACTTCCTCTCAATTACATGATACTTTCAAAATACCCATTAGTTCTGTTTACTGATTTTGATAATGTTTTCAAATTGAATAAAATTAAAATTGAAGATTTCCTCTCAATAATATGCCTTTACTTGATATTATTGTGTGTTTTCTCCTGTGGAAATAATCCTTTTATAATGAACTTGTGATTATCTTCTGAGATGGTATGGTGAAAAAATGTTTCGTATAGTGCATACTGAATTGTCATTGACTCAATTAAGTGATTATGTGGAAGTAAATAATTCTATCTATTCTGACCAAGGAGGAAAGGATGAAGTGTTTATTGCACTCAGTGAATTACACTTTTCTCCCTCTTAGAGTAGGTGTGAACCAGCAACCAACTGGACAAAGTGATAAGGTAATAAAAGTCTTTCTCCCACCTGAAACTGCTGTCTCAAATCTGTGCAACTTTCAAGTAAGGAGGCAGGCTGAATTAACTGAGACTTTAAACTCCTTTGAGTTAGATTTTTTACAAAGTTGCTTTATTATTTAGTTAACAGTTGATTATCCAACATATCAGACATATCGATAATTATATAAATAATATGTAATATGTAATGTGTAATATGTAATACATAATATATAATGTATAATATGTACTGTACATAATATATAATGTATAATATGTATATTCATAGCACACAAACGCCCAAATCATCTCATAAATTGTACATTTTATTTTCTAATGAGTATTTCCTGGTATTCTGATACCCTGACACCGTTCTAGATGCTAAGGAACAGTGATGAAACAAATGCCAAGGCCCCATTTGCATGGAGCTACCATTCTAGTGAGTGAAAAATGAATAAAATAACTTAGATGTTCCTGGAAGTTCTCCCTTTATCCCAGATTTTCAAAATGAAGTCACAAACCTGGGAACCGTGAGATAATATTTCCATATTATGAAAGTGGTTGCTGTCTTGTTTTATTTAAGACTCTCAAATACAGTATTCAGAGTACATCTGACCGATACAGCAAATAAACCCTAAATCTGCACACAAACACAGCAAAGTTTTACCAATTGTAACATCTCTAGTGAATGTGTCCCTGGTTGGTGGGTGGCATACCGCAGCCAGGATTCAGGAGCAAGGTTCGCTCCATCTTGTGATTCCTTCTGTTTTAGCACTCAGAGGTTCCTGGGCCATATTGGAGAAAAGAAAGCAGAGAGAAGTGAATCTCCAATAGTTGTAATGGCCTTGACACACAGGTGACACATCACCTTCACACCTCACACAATTGAGAAAATTAGTGACACAGCTATGCCCAGGTGAAAGAGTGGTCTGGGAAATGGAATCTCTAGTTGGACAGCCACCGCCAAGTGACATCTTCATGCCGCGGAAAGGGGAACACTCATAGGATTTTAATGGAGAGATGTGATGTTTCTGGTACATCAAGGGAGGGAGGCATCTTTAGCCCCATCACCCATTTACAGCTCTGTGCATCTATGATGGCCAGAACAAAAGCAGTGGCGTGTCTTTAAGGAGGGGAAGTTAATAGTTTATCGCCCCTGGCTCTTTGGTGAGTTCCCACCAACAGAATGTACCATAGAGGGTGGGAAGGTGGTTAGGAGTGAGTGCAAGCATTTAATCTCATCGCGCACAACAAGTCAAGATGTAGTGGGCCAAAGTGAATTTGGACATAAATGAAGTAAGGGGCTAGGTTTGAGCTTATTTTGAAAGGACCAAACCCAAGAAACATTCTCTAGGGGTGAGAAGACCCAGGAGAGTCTACATGAGGGGGTAATTCAAGATAGAAGAAGGCAAAAAGGAACTTACATAGTAAATCTTGCAGATCATAGGCAAGCACCACTATAAGTAAGCGATGTTCTCCTGCACCCGTCATCTCATTTCATCCTGCAACCCGAGCCAGCCATGTCAGCACCAACATCATAGGAGAGGAAGCTGAGTAGAGGCTAAAGAGAGAGCAGGCCATGCTTACCTCCCTCCTCACAGGCAGTGTGTAAAACCCCAGACAGGCCTGAGGGTGAAAGTGAGCTAGAAAAGGATCAGGAGAAGACCCCAATTGCATGTGAGAAGAAAGTGTTGATTGATTTCGAGATTTCATAAATACCTCAAAAATTAGACTCTTCTGGCACTGGGAGCCATCCTCTCGAGATAATATTGTGGGTTTTATGGAAGGCAGTCTTCTTCCAGGGGTTTGGATAGCAGTAGCGGAGTGAGACCCTTTCAGATTGCACTCCACTATAGTCTTATCCGGTGTACCTGTTATAATGACAATTGATGACTGAGGTAAATTGTGACAGTGATAATTCTATGAACAAAAAATATCCCTCGGTAACATTGAGGGTGGCTTGAAGACTGTGGCAATGCAACCCAACTAGAGAGACTATCGGTGCAGAAGCCCCCTCAGGAACAAATGAGCTCAGTGGGAAGGGACAATAAACAGGGAAGGAGCCGTAGGCAGTCTGTATAGGGAAGAGGTAGAGAGGCCAGAGCCGGGCAGGAAAGGTTGCAAGATTGATGGGGTAGGAGGTGGGGCTGCTTACCAGGATTAGAGTTTTGAGGTGTTTGTAGAGTCAGACTCTCCCAGCCCTCAAAAGGCAAGAAGAAAGATTTTAGTCTATGTGCATTTAGCCAATAGAGGGTGTAAAATGAAATGAATGACCTGATTTAATTTATGTTTTAAACTTCTCCAGAAGTTCTTCCATTGTAAGAAAATATATAAATTATATATAAGGGAAACAGAGCCACGCCAGGGTCCAAAGTAGTTTGGGAGCCCTGAGCAGATTGGAGAGTCGAGACCATCCTGAGCCACACGGGTGAAACCCTCGCCTCTACCAAAAATACAAAAAATTGAAGCCAGGCGCGGTGGCAGGCTTCAAACCAGCCATCGTGAGGCTGAGTGTGAGAATGGCGCGTAACCCGGGGTGGAGCTTGGTAGTGAGTCGAGATCGTACACTGCACTCCAGCCTGGGCTTACACAGGAGCGAGACTCCATCTAAAAAATAAAATAAAAATAAAAATAAATAAATATGTATGTGTATTAATATATATATATATATATAAATGCTGAAAAATATCTAATATTTGTTTTAAAAGTGTAGGTGCCCAAACTCCCTCTGAAAAGCCTTTATAATGAGTAAAATTCAATACAACTGCCTTTATATAGTTTAAGAGAGTATTCCACCCCTACATGAGTGGTTAAATGTTTTAATTGTTTTCAATTTCAGCATCTTGTGAATAAGTCTTTTCTGTTTTAAAATTTTACTTGTATTTCACGGATTAAATATGCATTGTTTGGGCCTCTTACAAAAGGAGTTCGAGAACTGGAAGCAATTTCTTTAAAACAGCCATTATGTTTGCTACCCCTAAGTACAAGCCAGAAAAAAATATTGGGATACCTTTATAAAAAGAATGCTTTCTATCATTAAACCCAAAAGCATTCCATGTGAAGATGAAAGAAGGTTTTAGAAGTCATCATAAAAATGTTCGTTTCACACTGTTTTAATTTTGAGTTTCAAAACAGTCAAAACCAATTTATAGTTTTAATTCTGAACACAAATTAACTTTAAAAGCCTACCATGAAAGTGAAGGAATATGCCATTTGCAAAACAGACACCAAACCAAGTATTTCAAACGTTTTTATAGAGTATTCACAGAATTCAGTGGACTGTGTACCTCCTCATTTAGTAAGAGTTCTTATAAAAACAAATAAAACCCGGAATGGGAGGTGGTGGCAGGATAATTCTAGCCAAAACAAATCTTGTTTTGACCCTAATGTTTTATTTTTGTATTTTCCTAAAAATGGTTATGCATTTCTGTAATCATATAGATAATCTAAGAAAGTTGTTTCAAGAATAAACATGAAGTTTGATCATCTTATAAAATGACGATGGATAACAAAAGTTTCTTCTTTTAACTTGGTGAACATATCAAATAATTTGAAAATGTAATTTCATAACCTTAAGAAACATTGATATTTAGAAAAGCAATCTTCCCTAAAATTTTGAAGATATTTTGGCAGGTGGATATTTAAAATATAAATTATCTCATTATGTTAATGGTGTCACTTAAGATTTTTTTTCTTTTTTCTTTTTGAGATGGAGTCTCATCACCCAGGCTGGCGTGGCATGATCGCTCACTGCAAGCTCCACCTCCTGCCCTCTATCCTCCTGCCTCAGCCTTCCCCAGTAGCTGGGACTACAGGTGCCCGCCACCATGCCCAGCTAATTTTTGTATTTTTAGTAGAGACGGGTTTCTTCCTGTGTTAGCCAGGATGGTCTCATCTCCCTGACCTCGTGATCCCCACCTCAGCCTCCCAAAGTGCTGGGATTGTATGAGCCACCGCTTAAGATTTTTCTTCTTCTGTTTAAACCTAGAAGAAAATAATATCCAAACAATAATGAAATTCTAGAAATCACTTTTGTAATATTATAGTTACATTTGAGATACTTTCACCATCCCAGAAACATAGTACAGTTAATTAGAAACTTAAAGCTTTTTGACTATAGTGAAACATTTATTTCTATTGAGTCTTGCTATTTTCAAACCCAAATAATTAGATTCCAAAGATTTTCAAGAGATTGCAGTAGTCTGGTAGTACCGGCATCTGTTCTAATCGACTGCTCTCTGGAAGGCTGCTCTGCAACACTTATGGATGTGTCCAGACCTTACTGAATAAGAAGAGTGAAATGATCAGTTAATAGTATTTGCCATGGATATTGAAAGGATGCCAAGGAGGAGCTGTGATTTAAGTACTCCACAGACACCATCCGTATTTCCCACTCTTAAGATCTGGCCAATTGTAGAATATTATGACACTTTTTGTACCATGAGAGCACAGTCTTGTTAGATAGGTTGTAGTTTACAGAGAAAATAGTAGGTTTAATGTGATTTTGTTTCATTTTGTTTTCAAGACTTATATATGTAGCCAAGACTTCAAATAGTTCTATATTCCAATATTTATTCCTCTTTAGACCAGAATCTAAACCTAAATCTAATGTGTAGGTCACAACATGTGAGTGGCTCAACATGTGAGTGGGAAATAGAATAGAATGAAAGGTAGTAGAAAGTATCAGAAAATATTACATGTGGTAAAATGTAGGATTGTTTTTGTGTCTTTTATGATATGTATATGTGAACCATATTGTGATATAAAACAAATTATCTGGGTTGTGTGGTTAAAACATTTTGAAACTCAGTGGTTTAGGATTCTAGCATTTTTTTGTTTCTATGTCAGGCTATAGCATTCTGTTTAATGGACACTGATCTCTCTGAATAATGTCTTGAGTAGTAGACCAGACAAATGTCTAGGCCAAATGTGTCATTTCCATCTTCTGCCCTTTAAGCCCTGAGCAAAATCTCTAGGCTCATATTGGGTTGATATTAAAGTATTTATTACCTTGGTACCCTTTTTTCTAGTTGCTGTTAGTTTTGACCATTGAAATTATTATTTAGAGGCCAAGTCCTCTGTCATGAGTAAAATATGCCAGGTTACCCAGGAAATTAGTCACTGTTTAGTATTTTTACCTTTTTACACTTTTGTTTTCCTCTTCTTTATAGTTATAAGCATGAATATTTTGCTGTAGAAGTTAAATGCCCACTTATTTTAAGAATTCATAATTCAATGTCTCCTAAAACCATTGTAAGACTATTTTTCATTGCATTTTATAATCAACACTGATTTCTAATAAGTGATACTTCATGTTCTAATCTAATTATTAATTTGTATATATTCTTGGTTTCCATCTTTTCTTTCACCAGATGTTGTTCACCACACTAAATGTTGCTCATTCCCTCTAAAATGTAAAAGCATCCCTCCAACTCATTTATTTATTAGAGGTGATCAGGCAAATATTCTGAGCTAGGTCCCTTCCTGAAACAGCCATAGACAAAGCTGTAATATCTACCTTGAAAATATGTTCCCAGAAGCTTAGTGAGAATTTTTGTCACCCCCGTAACATGATTTGATAAATTTCATAACAGCCTCCATGTTCTAAAAGTAATGCTTATTACCAAGCTTTTGATTTATAATTGAAATGCTCAACCTTCCTTACTTTTAGAAGGTTGAAACATTTAGGCAAAATGAATTTGTTAAAATTGAGATGCATCCCGTCTACCATATCTTTACTATTTGCTTCAATTATAGCTTTTGATGTAGCAGAGATCATGGTGGCTGAAAATGGATGCTTTATAAGTCATTAGCCAGGGTGGGTCAGTATGAGGATCAGGAAATATCTTAGAATCCAAAAAGAGTGCCTTCCAGAGCTAAGAGACAGTGTAAATTTGGGGAAGGACAGACAAACAAGAACAGAAGGATAAAAATCTAAAACAGAAAGATGTATCATCAACACAATTTGACCTTTTTAGTTTAGATTGTCCCTACCACTTGATGCTAAGGTAATGCTAAGTTACTCTTTAAGTGTTTTTCTGATCAGCAGCAGCAGCATCATGTGGAAGCTTTTAGAAATATACCAGACCCCATCCCAGAGCTACTGAATCTCTAGGATGGAGAAAGGTTGGGTGGGGGGGGAGATGTGGATAAAAATCTAGTCTTTTAGCAGGCTGCCTTACAGGGATTCTTATGTATGACAAAAGTTTGAGTACCCATTCCTAGAGTAAATCCTGAAAATGGACCCTCATAGAAACAATGATACCAGTGAAAATATATTTTAAATGTAATTTTACAAATAGCTTTCATCCATTTAGTTACATGGATCTCTGTGTAGTATTTGCTGTTGAAAAAAAATAAGGTTACACTTTTTCAAGGCTAATGAAAGAAGACATATAAGAGATTCAAAGCTAGTGAGATATATTCACAATAGTATATCAACAAGGAAAAAAAAATAAAAACAAATGGCCTTATATTATGTAATAATTTCCCTTTTACATTTCCTTCATAGTATAATGACTTCATGCTGACACTAAAAAGCTGATTACATTTTTGTTGTATAATTTAGACAGCACTTACTGAAATAACTTCCAATCCAAAAAGATAGAGTTCTTCACTTAGATGTGCAGTTAACGCGCTGCCCTTTAATGGGGATAATGAAATTACCCTGAGTCCAGTACTAAAAGTGCAAATTCAAATATATGGTATGGTATTCCTCCAGCAACTACAGGCTATATAAGGATGAAAGGTATGGTTTGAGTGTGGCATTATATTTCATTGTTGGATCCTTAGAAATTAACCTTCAAAATTTATTTTTTTCTACACTATAATCATTAGTAATTTTGCTCATAGTTTTAACTTTGTTTAATACTCAGTCCCTGAAAAAATAAAAAATTGACTTAGTTAGAATTACTTTTGCTTCGTTTCAGTGCAAAAATAGTATTTATCAGAATATCAAAACAAATACTTCTAAGATTCTTTTACCCCCTTTCAATTTCACCTCTTTTACTGAGTAAATTTTATGGATGCAAAAATTGAAATAAATGAAAAACAATTGTATTGAGGACTAGGGATTAAACTTTCAACTTTCTTTGATGAAAATTGGTTTATATATTTTACTTCTTAAATGCAAATAATTCAATTTTGGAGGATGTAGAGGAATTAAAGTAATCAATTACAGTCATAATGTCCTGTAATAAATATCTTTAAACTTATTTCTGCTCACTGAAATTTTGCATCCTTTGACCAGTCTCTCCCAAAGTTTGTGTCCTCCACCCTCCCAGCCTGGTAACAGTAATCATTATACTTTCTGCTTCTGAGTTCAATGCTTCTAAAAATTTCATATAAGTGAAATTTTGTCTTTCTGTGCTCCGTTTATTTTATTTAATGTACATCTTCAGAATAACCTATATTGGTGTTTCTGGGCACACATCCTGCCAATAGAAACCAGTAATTGTTATTTTAATGAGTCAGTAAATAAATGAATACATCTGTGAAATTTTAAAGGATAAAAATTATTATTCTGTAGCATGAAAATAAGAATATAAATATAAAAGGTACTATTTGGAAAAAAATATTAGAAATATAAGGTCTTTTGCCCTAAAAGACTGCACAGGTTTTGTGAACATATACTGAATCTTGAATTTTCTTTATCAGCATACATTAAAAAAATTTTGGCTAATACTTACTGTCTGTCGACTCTGTTATCATCACAAGTATGTATTTTACAAACATAAACATAAAATCATAGTAACTGTAAGAGGTAAGATTGATTCTTCCTATTTTTATAAATGTAGAAAATTGAAGCTCAAAAGTTAAGTGGACTTTTTCAAGACTGCACAAGTAAAATATGACAGAGCTGAGATACCATCCCAGTTATATTTTTTGAGACAGAGTCTCACCTGCCTGAGTGCAGGGCGTGATCTCGCTCACTCTGCAACCTCCAGCCTCCCAGGTTCAAGCTGCATTCTCAGCCTCAGCTCTTCCTAATAGCTGGGATTACAGGCGACCGGCCACTATACCCAGCTAATTTTTTTGTGTTTTAATGGAGACGGGGGTTCCACCATATTGCCAGGTTGGTCTCTCAACCTCCTGACCTCGCGGATTCTGCCTGCCTCAGCCTCCCAAAGTGCTGGGATTACAGGCATGAGCCACCGCTACTTCAGCCCCAGTTATACTTTTTAGACTGTCACAAGCTCTGCTTCCCTGGGAGTTGAGAGTATGCTGATCATAAAGGAAGTTCTCTAGAGCTATATGTCACTTGGACAGCATTCACATGAAAATGCACATGCATTCAACTAAAACTGGGTTCTGACTTAGTCACAGTTAAAAAAGTTGGTATTTCACTGTTCCACCTTCGCAAGACATTTAAAATACTCATAAGCTAAACATTTTTATTCATCCAACAGGCATTTATTATTAAAACAGATATTAATGACAACAACACTGCTTTTCTTGAATAATGAAGTGATTTTCAACCAAAATGAAAAGTTAAAAATACATCTACAAAAGCATTTAGTATGTGTTACAGAGTAAATTTTAAATGTATTTAAAACCAACTATTTATACTAGTTTGGAGTATACTTCTGCCCAATTTATTACACAAACTAAAACTGCTGACAAAATTTTTGTGCATTTCTTGTCCACCAGTTAAAAGTTATTTTTCTCCGAAATGGCTGAAAGTTCTGGTATTTTACCGAAATTAACTACTGAATTACCAAAACCAACCACAATGCCAGAAATACAAAGTGCTTAATCTTTGGCGTAAGTAAGTTCTACTTAATATAAAGTTATTGCTTTGCAAGAAAACAGTTAATCTATTGCCAATATTGTTATAATGCATTCAGTTTCTAAAAAATAAAGAATAAATATATCTTTAGTCACGATTTTTTTTCCCTAGAAGGCTCTTGATATGTAAATCCAAATTTTGTGGAAAACTTGTCAAAACAAATCAGGACTTAGCATGTAAAAAGAGTTTTTATCTCAAAAGGATTATTACAAGGGATATAAAGGACCATTGCAATAGTAAAAGACTCCCTCTTAGAAGTCTACAAGGTTTGGCTGTAAAAATCAACAGAAAAAAAGTTCGTCTTTATAGCAAAGTAAAGGGGAAGGTCAAGCAGATATAGACAGAATCTTTGGAAGGAAAAGCTGACAAGCAAGGGAAAAATGGCCAGTGATAAGTTCAACAGGAAAAGGGTTTTACTATCAAGCCAAATAAATTCCAGGAGAAGCTGAGAAAGGGTCATGTTACTTTGTGTGGCCCGTATTGCTTGTTTAGGCTTAGGGACAAGCAGAGTTCAGCTGGTGGGAAGGAGAGAAACCAGCAAACTTTCCTCAAGGTAAAGCAGAGGTAAGCAATGAACAACTGTGAACATTTGGTCAGTGGGTTAATGCCATGATCCCTTGAGATATGCCCATTCTTATTTAGGTAGTTGAGTTCCTACTATTTGTCAAGTCTGGTGCTGGCAAATAGGGGTAAACAAGGCATAATCCCTACTTTTAAAGAGTATACACCGTAGCATAAATTAGTATGCTCTTTAATCCATTCCTCTCCCCTTATCACATCAAAAGAGTGTTGCATTCTTCCAGTACCAGCTCTTTAGCCAAAACAATGACATTTGAAATTTTTTTCTTACAGTAGCATAGATATCTAGTATGAAAATATTTTATTCCTGTTTTTCTAAGGTATTGTGTATGAGAAAACTTGGGAAATTGGTAATATACGAAGCAGATGCTAACCAAAAAAGAAGGGAAATCTGTCATGATTTTTAGTGTATTTTATTCATTATAATTAATGAAGTTTTGTTTATTTTCATTGAATTTCTTCATATGTCCCTGGTGAAAGAACAAGTTCATGATTTACAGAGACTTGTTAAATTTGTAGTCTAGAATCATAAAACTGACATATAATGTTCTTTTTAAGGTGAATCATAATATACATATACTTTATATAAAAACAAGAAAATGGTGCTTTATTTGAATTATATAATTTGAATTTATGAACTGAACTCTGCTCAGCACATATTACCTAATTTTCCGCTGTCGCAGGGCCATGACATTGTGAAAAACAATATATATATAGTGATGATTCCATTCTTTTTATTACAGATTTGATACCTAAATATTTTAATCTTAATTACTCTATATTGTAAGCAAGAAACAGTAAAAAGATATGAAAAACTGTACATAGATAAAATTATGTTATTATGTTATACTTTAATATTACAGAAAGAATGAAGATGACAAGTTGGATGCTGTACATTAAAAACCATCAGAATTGATAGTTGAGAATTATGAACACTCATTTATTATTTGTTTAGAACATAAATAGTCACATATTTTGGGCATTTACTCATCATGAATTCGGATCTTGTTAATGTTATCAATGAAAACTTTGTGCATTTATTACTCTGTTATTACGACTAGACTGTGTTAGCTTTTTTGGCAGGATTTAGCATTATAAAACGATAAGTAAACATTATTCCTAAAACTGGAATATATTCTGATATCTAATATGGGATAACATTAGGTCTTAAAAATAGAGAACCAAGGATTAAAATGTCATTAGTTCATACATAATGATTTTGATTTTGAAACTAAAAGAAGTCATTATATTAGCTTCCTAGGGTTGCCATTACAGACACCGTAAACTGGGTGGCTTAAGACCACAAAAATGTATTGTCTCACAGTTCTGAGGCTAGAAGTTTAAAATCAAGGGTTCACCGTAACCATGCTCCTTCTGAAACCTGTAAGGGATAATTCCTTGCCTCTTTTAGCTTCTACTTCTTCTTCTTTTATGTTTTAGAGACAGGGTCTTGCTCTGTCACTGAGGCTGGAGTGCAGTGGCACAATCATGGCTCACTGCAGCTTCAAACTCCTGGGCTAGAGCGATCCTCCTGCCTCAGCCTCCCAAGTGTGTAGGGACTGCAGGCAAGCCACCATGCCTGGCTATTTTTAAATTTTTGTAGAGACAGGTTCTTACAGGTTGCTCAGGCTTGTCTTGAACTCTGGCCTCATGACCTCCTCCAGACTCAGCCTCTCAAAGCACTGGGATTTCAGGCATGAGCCACTATACCTGGTCTCTCTTTAGCTTCTTTTGTTTGCTGCCAGCAACGTTTGCTTTCTGTGACTTGAGATACATCACTCTAATCTCTACTTCCACCGTTATATGGCCATCTTCTCTGTGTATCTTCACATGATCTTCCTATTTTACAAAGACACCACCAGTCATACTGGATTAAGGGCCTGTCTTACTCCAGTAAGATGTTATCTTAACTAGTTATATATGCAGTGACTCTATTTCCAGATAATATCACATTCTGAAGTACTCAGAAATTAAGACTTCAATATATCCTATAAAGTGACATATTTTAATCCTAGGGGTCATCAAGTTTATGGTGGAATTAACACTCAAATAAGTTTATGAATACCAGCAACTTTACTCAGTTTTTTTTTCCCAGGCATGTCACTCAGATCATTCCTTTAGTTAATCAAAATAATATGAAACCTTAAAATTGCAAGCAACAAACAGTAATCCTGAAAATTTTGTCCTTGGATATTAACAGAAAATGGACAAGTAAGTAAATTCAGAGAGAGCCATGAAATTTACTGCTGCTACATCATTTCTCCTAGTTCTGATTTTGGGGTGGACACTGGTGGAGTATTATCACTTGGAATTATTACTAAGGATTTAAATTTCTAAAATTTAAGAATTGAATTTTATAGGCCCCCTCAAGCAAAGTGGTGGCCTTCCATGCCTGTAATCCCAGCACTTTGGAAGGCTGAGGCGGGTAGATCACTTGAGGCCAGGGAGTTTGAGACCAGCCTGCCACCATGGCTGTAAAACCCCGCCTCTGCTAAAAAATACAAAAATTAGCCAGACGTAGGCCATGTGCCCAAAACCCAGCTACCGCAAAGGTTGAAGAATGAGAATCACTTGAACCTAGATGCAAAGGCTGCAGTGAGCTGAGATTGTGCCACTGCCCTCCAGTTGGGCAACAGAGCAAGGCTCTGTCTCCAAAGTACTAAAAAAAAAAAAAAGGATTTTCTTTTATATACTTCTCCCTTGATTTTAATTTATCAACAAAACAATATCATGTTACTATATAAATGTTTAAAATTATATATGCTAGAGTCATGTCTAGCGATTACTTCGCTCTATTAAATTTCGGTTATGCTTTTCACCATTTTAGTAATCAATAGTTTCCAGTATTATGATTATTAACTCTATTGTCATTATATGTTACCAGGGCTCCAAGGGACCAGTTGTTTTCTAGCCTTCCTGAGTTCTTGCCCATCCCCCATTCCTCACCCCTGCCACAGACACACACTTTGAGACAATGTTGACAACTCTAGCCCTCTCTCCTCGCTTCTCTGCCCAACTTTCTCATTCTAGATCCTGGCAGAGGCTAGGTCCAGTCAGTGATACTAAATCACTCTTTTCCTTCCTGCAAGTTACAAAAATAAGATCCTCACAGGGTTTAGTATGACTATCTCTGTTTCTAAAGCATAGGACACCATTCATTTGCAGTGAGTGTCATACTTTCAGGCAACCATCAAAATGATACAATTACAATAGACTGTTTTATCAAGGGACTTCAAAGTAAATCATGAAGCCCTGCTAGTAGATATAGTATTTAAATAAAGGCTTTTTACTATTTGTTGTTTAATGATTGTTTAACAAATCTACACTTTGATTTCTTTTATTTATATCTTTAACATTCGTCTTTGTCAGTTACTGGTTGCCAATTTATGTGATGCTATAAAAGTAGTTCTTAGCTATCATAATATGTCAAATTAGAAATCACTAATTACTATATTGCTAAAATTTAATCTTAGAAAGAGTATATTAAAATGTACACACATTATTATATCATTCAATACCACATTTTTCCATAAATTATATAAAGTCTGATATTCAGGGATATAATTCTACATATACTGAAATTCCCTGGCTAGAAAGTGGCTTTTGTATCCTTATATATCTCTACTTTTAGAGAACAGTCTAATCTGTGGTCCAAGGGAAAATAAATGTAATATATTGCACATCCAAACTTACATTACATAACTCTAAAGTGTATATTAACTGATAATCCTGAAACATTCAAGATGTACCAGAGAGCTGCTTCAGCCTGAGATAAAATATTAGATGTGCTGTGCACCGCAATTGTATAATAATAAACAGGGGAAAATTCTGTCTTGTTATAAAATTTAGTTGGCATTTGCATTTCATAGATAACTAACTATCACAGTTTATTGGGCATCAACTGCTGTATTCAAGAAGGATCGAAAAGATACTGTTTAATTGTAATTTTGCCTCTTCAAAGTTTTTCTGGCAAAATATATTAGTGTGTAAATAATAGACTTCTTTCATACATGTGCTGTTCATATCATTTTGTAAGTGTTTATCTTCAAATTAAATTATTTCCAGTGTAGATTTTGATTACATAATATACTCAGTCTCCTTATTATATTGTGATGGAGTCACTGGCTTCTTTCACAGTCTCTAAAGAAGTAACTTAAACTAATACTATACAGACTCAAGTTATCCTAGCAGGTCACACCTTTGAATGTGTAGGAGGAAGAGGAAAAATTTCCTTGTATTACTAAAAGTAAAGCATGTCTTACACCTTTGTTAGAAATGTTCTATTTCCTTTGAAATGAACAAAGTAATAATTTCTACCAGGCCGATATGTACCTTGGGATGGGCAGTATGCTAAGGGATCTTACATAAAGTATATGTTCCTTTTATTTAAAGTTGTCTAAACTGAACTTTTAAAATTAACCCTGGACTTCCTTTGTACAGAATGAGTCCTTCTCAAGTGGTGATTATCTTGATAAGAACACGCATGTGATCACCCCCTCAACACAGTTTAACACGACCCTTGAAATGCATGATTCAAGGAGCAGGTATACTGAGAACAGAGATACATGCAAGACAAATACATTAATCACACAAATGCTTAATCCTGTATAGTGCCTAGCAATAATAAAGATACTCAACTCAAGCCAATTGGGAATTAATTCTTGTTCCCCTTGCTTTTCTATTTACACAGCTGGGATCATATCTCCCCACCCACCACAGAATTACGTGTTATCTTTTATCCTTCTGCACTTGGAAGAGCTGGATCATCAAGCTTGCATCAACTTCTACTGTACCTGTGGTATGATAGAGCATTCTTTGGACCAAGCTGCTAATAAACAAACTCAAATATATAAATAAATATAATTCATCATTCACCAATTATCATATTTGCAAGTAAAACAAGTTAAATTATAAGTTAATTAGTTAAATGATTTTTGTAAAATACACATGCATTATGTACATGCAGACATCTTGAAGAAGGTATTTTTAAATACATAGGTGGGTGGAAATGAAGAGAAATATATACCCAGATTTAAACACAGATATTTTAATGTACATGTCAAATCACTGGCATTTATGTTAATTTTCTCTGACTTGAGTTTTACCACCAAATTTCCATAAACTTAAATAATATAAAAATATAGAGTGCAATTTGTAAATATTTGTTATTTTTCCACTGCATTTCATCTGAACAGTGTCTCTAATTATTAATTTTAAAACAATAGTTTATCACTTTTGACATATCTCTAAATATGTCCCATATCATTCTAAGAATTATCCCACCATTCTCACCATAGTCCTATAATGGAAGTACTGTTATCAATCCTATTTTATGCATCAGGAATCTGAGACACAGAGAAATTAAAAATCAGGCAGCTAGTAAAATGTTGAAGTGACCTGAATCCAGGATAATCTGGTTTCAAACTCATCTTCATGTCTACTTTTCACAGCTACTTCTAGTTAGCTAAGTATTGTTAACTCTCTTACTACCAATTAAAATTTTATGTAAAATTTTACCATGTATACCGTTTTTACTTCCTTCAAATGTTCATGTGAGGAATGCAAATGGAGTAATTGTAATTATATCTTAGAAGGCATCGCTGGAGCTTACAAAACCCCTGACATCTGAGGGCAGTGGAATCAAATATAATACAGGGTTCCATGTCAGTACAGGGCTCTGTAACTGAAGTATCATTTCCAAAAATTTGCAATTTATTTTGTAAGTCCCTGTTTTGAGGCTGTTAAACTGCTCAAATATTGTAATGACTAACACGCTACCTGGAGACAAATACTAAGAAATATTTTTCAAAATATTAAAGGAGATAAACAGTAATCCCTCACACAGAAGGAAATATATAATGGAGATTATTTTCTTCAGACAAGTAATTTTAACAAGGCTGTTCTTGCTGCATTGCTACATAGCAGGATTAGGAACCCCTCATCGTACTATTGGGGACAATTTTTTGAAGTTTCAGACAAGTGGAAAAGCATTATCTATTCAAGGACAGTCTTAGAACCTGTAGCAGGGAGACAATCAGTTCTGTATCTTAACAGCTTTAAAAATCCTAGTCTTGAAGTTGAATGTTAAATTCCTTTTATCAAACAATAAAAGGCTCCAACAAGAAAAATATTATCAACTAAACTTTCTAAGTGAGTCAGTTTAACACTGATGGTTAATTTCAGTCACTCTGAGTGTCTCCTTCCAACTTGTAGCAAATCTATAAGGATTCAGCCATGATTGGGGACTTCAATCAATAATTCATGCTTTCAGCTACCAGGTTCTGACCTCCTCAACCTTTCAATATATTGCTGTAACCTTTTGTGATTTTTTCTTGTCGATGTATCACTGAACCATTTCAGTCTTCCTCTTTACTTAATTCATCCAGTTGGACATCTTTTGTAAAGAAAAACTAGTTCATCATAAAGTATTAAACCGAATGAACTTTTTGAAAATGTGTTATGTATTATGTATGAACAGGCATCTAAAGAAAATATTTCAAAATAAACTTGTTATTTTTCTGAGTTTGGAAGGAAGATTTACCATTAGGAAATTGCCATATAGATTTCTATCCCCTTTGGATTTAACTGATTAAATTTTTATCTAAACTGACACAATACAGTTGATTAGCTGATTAATCTAAAGCCAACTAATGGCTATTCTTCTAGGGTAAACTTTATTTCTGATGGTACCCTTTGCTAATTGAGGGAAATGGCTATGGTTCATTATCTTATTTCGTTTGTTTCTGGTTTCAATTCATGTGAAAACTCTGCAATGTAAAAATCTAACCATTCAGTTATGGTCAGGGTTTTGCTAAGTTCAAATTGTTTGTGCAGACTTTGAATCCTGTGATTAATTTGGTCAGGACATCACAACTGCAAATATCATGAATCCTCTATATTTTATGCAGCCAGAGTCTCTAATTTACGCCACTACATAACAGAATAAGAGGAGTGCAGTAAGCAGCAAATGTGGTAAATTATAACTTCTCTTTGGTTTCAAAGATTATGTTCTGAGATTTTCTTAGTTTTCAGATGCTTCCTTTTTATTTTCAAATAGGTGCTCGCTTCATTTCATTCATATTTGAGCCAGCTGACGGTTTCATCTAAAGGTCAGAATAGCAAAAATTAAGGAAGGTTATAAAACAAAGTGGTTTTGCCAATCCAGCATGAGTCTGTGATCTTTGTAGCCCAGCCTCTGGAAAGTTCTGATTATTCTTGACAAGTTTCAATTCTCTGGAGCTCAGTGTGCAAACTAGATTTGCTGCTGTCCCTTTTTATATCCACTTGTTTTCTTCGAAATATCAAAATTGTATCTTTAAAGTTTTAATGTCTCTCCTTTTAGAAGAAGATTGAGAAAATATGTTTAATATATTAATTGTTGAGTGCATATGTTTGTTGGGTTACTTTTTAATTTGCTATTCTGAACCCAAGTGAATAATTTAATCAATGCTAAGAAAAGTGTTGATGTCAGTGTTCAATAATCGTGGGATATGGTTTTTAACATAGAAACTCCAGTACCTAGGCCAATTTGAGAAACATCATGAAACCGTGACCTTCTTTTGTCACTTGGCTCTATTTACAATGGTTTAAAGTAACACGAGTTCTGCCATTTAAGATTCCTTTATAAAATATCCAAATAGTAAATAATTTACTTAAACCACTTTTTAATTTAATGAACTCTGATGCTTGACTTTAGACAGTCAATTTTTGTACCTGCTAGGATGTTATTATTAAAATGCAGTTAACTCTATATTATGTTAGTCAAATCTGTGACTAATAGTAATATAGTTTTCTGAAACATGTTATCCAGATGAAATTTGCCTTTAATTCTCTCTCTACTAAGGAGTATCTTTTTATGAGTTTTCACTCACTTCTCCTTATTTGAAGTAATCTTCAAGTAAAGTTTCTTTTTATCAGAATCTAAGCTTGGAAACATCTGTATAGTTTGAGAGATTATAAAGTAGGACATTGTTTGTGATCCCTTTATTCATCTGCCATTACAAAGTAAGTTTGTTGTAGAAGTTTGAGACCCTAGAACTCAGTTACAGTGTACTGTACCTTAAACTTTATCCCAAAAATACAAAGAGATTTTCAAACAGAGCTTTACATGCTTATGAAACTTAGATAAAAAATAATAGCCACATCCAATCTCCTTCACATAATTTTTGATTCATTTATCCATATCATGTGATAACAGATAATGCACTGGACCTGATGATGGAGATAAATACGCGTGGTATGCAATTGTATACCTTCCTTTATTGGAGCTTCAGTTCGCAGCTCTTATCTTTGCCTTAATGTGGCAGCTATCTGAATTTCATCTGAAATTCACCCAAAGAGTTTGAAAATTACATGCAGTGTTTGGTACCAAGTTTGTTAAAAAAAAAAAAGAAACTTGAACAAAAGTGCCAGGTTTTCCATTAAACTTTTATGTTGCTAAATAACTTTATGTGCATTGAAATATGTTTGATATTTGAATATTGCACTTTTGCCCCTTCGCCCCCACAAAGTAAAAAATACATAGAATTATTTTTCCATAAAATTAAAAAGGAATTTGGAAAAGAAAGGGAAAAATAAAACAATGCTTTTAACAACAAACCCTTTCTTGACGTCCAAATTTCTTATATGCATTATAATTTATTAAGCATTGCAAATAAAAGAGAAGTAAGTTAGACACAGCGCTTAATACTTTTATCTTCAAAACAGTTTATAATGGAAATTCTACTTATCTGGAGTAGGACTATTTCCCTTGGCCTCTAGACACAGAAAGAATAAATAACAGCATGCATTGGTCTTCAGTCAACTATTGTTATACTTTTCAAAAATCCCACAATGGAAGATGTCCTCATTCATATAACACTGACAAGTAAGTTGTTTTTTCTTATATTTTTTACATGTTATTTTATAGGTATTTGTCAGACTTATTTTATTATAGAATCAAAACATTTTAGGACAAATGAATACTTGTGAAATCTGTAAAGAAAATTATTCATAAAAGAGAAAACAAGATTTGAGAGATGCAGTATTTTGGGTTGAAATCACAGCTCCTAATAGTACAGAATCAGAATTAGATATCTATATAACAAATCAAGTTCTTCCATTTGATCTGTAAAACCCAAATATGTAAATTAGTAGATTTGTAAGAGATTCTTAAGGATGTTAGTTCAAGTATGCCAATGCTTATTCCTCAAAACTTTATATAGAAATTTTGATATACATTTTGTTTTTTGCATTTTTCTTAATAAAGAGACAAAATATTTGGAATAAATTTTGCTTCAACCAGCCTTGTCCTTTTTTATGCCATATTGAGGGTGCATGTTTTAATTAGATTATTTGGAAGAGTTTGATCACTTTATATTAAACAAATAAATGTGAGTCTGAATTAAAAAATTAACTCAGCACGAAGTTTTGAAACACATTTTCAATCTAATATTGAGCTGTACCAATTTATCCTTTCAACTGTTATTACTACTTCTACTAAAACTATTAGTGCAATTATTGCTAAAGTTATATATTTTATGGTTTTTATATACATGACCAACTTACTTCCAGAATGTTTATACTTTTGCAATTCATGCTGTACTAGGAAGTATAATATAGACATTACCTATTTTCCGACTGTGTAAGCCCTTGAGTAATAACATTGCCCTAATTCCATCAATCTGGATTGAAAGAACATTATATTGTATCATCATTGCAAATTTTGATTAATGTTGAAGGTTACGCTTACCTTGTTGCACTTTGGTACTTTTCCATCATTTCATCTTCTTTGGAATGAAATAATTTAAATATTAAGAAAGTAATGTCATCCTCGTAAAATTCCCTTTTATAAGAATTTTGTCAAGCACTGTATATGCATGGGGTGTTTAATAAATGCTGATTGCAAGCTCAAGTGAAATTAGCATTTTCAGATGGAAAAGACTTGAGCATATGTATGCTGCAGAAGGAGCAGTCAGGTTGAACAGGAGTTAAAAGATATAAATGAGGTAAGGGTTTAACTGATAGACCAAGGGTCTAGGAAGGTTGGGATCAGAACAGAGGTAAAGGAAGAGCTGAAAAGGAGAGGATTTCTTCCTTAGGTGGGGTAAAATAAAACAAATATGGATGTCAATAAATTGGTAGGTAGTGGAAGTAAGCTTTAAATTAGGAGCAGTCATATATTTACATTTTTATCTGCTGAGGAAAAGAGATAGCAGAGAATTTGAAGAATGTAGTGGTGGTTTGAAATAACCGTTAGAGAAAAAAGGAACATGGAGCTGACAAAAATTAAATATCAAAGTTATTGTGTTTATTGGGATTTAAATCATAAATTTAGATATGCACCAAAAAAATATGTGTTTGTGACGTTTATACCAATTGTAGTTACCAGAATTTCTAGAATGTCAGCATACATATGACAATGGAGTTCTGTAAATGGAATTTTCAGGACAGGGTGCAGCCAAATGACTTTATAACTATAAGCATGTTATAAAACAAATTTGATTAAGATTTTAACATTAAAAAAAATAAATTCTTAAAATGTGTGACTTTCTAGCTTCCTAACACATTGCTATATTACTTTCTGCTATGTAACAATAAAACATAGTAAGCCGCATAACAAAATTGATCAGTCTTTGCAGTTCAAAACAGTCTCTTTTAAGTAAACTCAATTTTAAAATGTTCAGGCTTTTTTCTCCCCCTTCTGCCTTTAAACCTGAGGAGATATGAGACAAAGGAAGATTCACAGACCTTAATATCTTATTTCTCTCTTTCTGTCTCCATCCCATGTGAAAAAACCTCTTTTCCCCTTTGTTGCTGATGGCATCTCCCCTTCCTAAGTATATATTCCTTTATCCTTCTCCTTTGTGGTATCTTTTATGCATTATCTACATATCTACTTGTGCTTATGGTCCTTGGTGTCTAAGCCTCACAATTTGGATCTACAGAAAACATGGTCTACAGAAAACATGACTGATGAGAAGAATTAAAATATTTAATATATATGCAAAATATACTCATTAAAAATAGAGATTAATACCGTATTAGTTCATTTCTTTGGCAATCGCTATAAAGAACAATCGCAGACCTGGTAAAGGAAAGAGGTTTAATTTACCCCAAGTTCATGGCTGGGAGGCCTCAGGAAAACTTACAATCATGGTGGAAAAAAACCAGCATGTGTTACATGATGGTAGAGATCAAGTGTGTGTGAGGAAATATCAAACACTTATAAACGATCAGATCCGCTGTGGAAATTCACTCACTCTCATGAGAACAGCATGGGATAAACCGCCCCATAATCCAATCAGTTCCCACAAGATTCTCCCCTAACACCTTGGGATTAGCAATTTAAGATGAAATTTTAAGTGGTGGGGACACAAAAGCTAAAACCACATCAAATACCTTCTCATTTAAATATTTGTAAATATCTTTAGATTATTTCATGATAGAGGTAGGCAATCTCATTTTGTCTTTTAAAAGAAGATGTAAATTTTCTTTGCCAGATTCTACAGAATTTAAAAGAAAAATTTTGTAAGTAAGTTGATAACAAGACTCATCTCACCAATGGTTCCTTGCTGGTGTGAGGGAATCTCACAGTTTTCTTAGATCCTGCATCCTTGCATTCCCTCATTTCTCTCCTCATTAGCTGCAAATCCTGAATGATCTCTTCCCCGGATAGCATGGCTTAATTTGTGCATAGCTTGATTTAAATATCTGTCACACTTATTGTAGCTAATATTTGTTAATCCTACAAATATTTCGTGAGATCTTTTGTGCAGACATGATCTGTCTCATAGTAACTTGAGCAAACAAGACAGAAGAGGCTTTGGATGCTTGTCTGCCGAATGACTGGACCATAAATAAAAATACCCAAATTCCCAAAAACTTAGAGAGATAATACAGTAGAAATTAAGTACCAAAGATCTTTGAATATCAAAAGACATTATTTCTGGGAGAAGTAATAAAAGTAGAAATAGCCAAGACATTAAAGCAGGAGAAAAGACAGAGAATTGGGCAATCCAGAAGTTTGATAGTGAGTTTGAAATTCTAAACATGCTGCCTTCTTTGGAAAAGTAGTACCTTGCAAGATCTTTATATATTTCTAACTCTGTCTGTGTAGTGATAGAAGAAAAATTTTTAGCCGAATTAAGTTTACCAGAGTTTAATTGAGCAAATAATGATTCAATTTAATCAGGCAGCCTCCTAAGCCACAGAAAAGTCTTAGAAACTTAAAGGAAGGAACATGGTGTAAGATTTATGGACAGCAAAAGGAAAGTGACATACAGAAAACAGAAGGGAGGTACAAAACAGCTGATTGGTTACAGCTCTGAGTTTGCTCATTTGAACATGGTTTGAACATTTCATAACCTCTGATTGGCTGGCCAAAACCTCAATGATTGGCACAAGAGTAGGTTTACAGTCTGTTTACAGTTCCTATAGTTTATAGTTCTCATGTACAGAGTAGAAAGTTTTTAGGCTGAACTTAAAATACAAGTATGTGCCTTGTGGCCAAACTTTTTAATGCTATCTATCTAACCGCCTATCTATCATCTATCTATTTACTATCATCTATCTACCTACCTATCTGAGAGAGAGAGAGAGAGAGGAGATATGTTAGATATTGAAAAGTCTTAAATACTATCACAAGTGAACCCAACTTTTTATCCTTCTAGATAATGAGAGTTTTCTGCAAGATTACCGGTGTTTTATAACCCCGTGATTTTGAACGCTAACTCTAGAATTATTTGTGGATGACTCTGATATGGATGGGTTGGAGGAAAACTGGAATTGAGAAGCAAAGCTCAGAAGATTTGCCGTGCACAGTGGAAAAGTCCATGACCCCCAGGTAGCAGAAAAGCTCACAGTATATACCTAGAGTTTTCCCAAAAGCCTGAGAGAATCTGTTTTTTTCCTTTAGCAAACATATTTAATGTTTCATGTGTCCAGATCTTACTTTTCTTCGGACAACTATACTCATGTTGCCTAAAAACATGTTTCTAAAGGCTTTCCTATATTCTGATATTTTAATAACCAAGGTGAGTGTTTTGTTTTATCCATCTTAAAATAGTCTGATGCTAAATATTATTGTGGTTGTGCTGTTTGGAGAAGAAATTGAGCACCTTGGGCACACACTGGTCTGTGCGCCACAAACAAACTTACCATTATTTCCTAAGGAGAATTTTGGCACCATTCACAGGGAATTACTTAGTGGAGTGGCTTCTGCTCCTTCACTCAAGCATAAATACCTGTTATGCTCCACACTTGGTAACAATGAGGGTGTGAACCCGAATCTTTTAACTTAACTTTCAGTTAGGGCATATGGTGCCCTTGTAATTTAACGGGTGATACACAGTTGTATTGAATCTGGGGACACATAATAGTTATCAGTTATAAAGTCTAGTACCGAGCAACTTCATGTGTGTGATTCTTTTAAGTTATCTCAGGACAACAAATATTCAACTAGTATCTGTCTGGGCCATTGTCCAGCTACCAACACCTGTAACTCTTGGATATTTCCTCTGGCTGCCCTAGTGAGTTAATTTTTCCTCAACCTATACTACAGGAAGTGGTGGAAAAATATTACAGTTCCCATTCCCTGGAGCAGTATACCTTTGAGATGTGTGTTCTGCACTGGCTCTCAGAGTCTCTAGTTGCCTTGAGCTCCTCATGTATCCACAGTAGTAACTTCCTTTATAATACACCATCTATTGAGTCCTTCTAATCTTTGTCTCACTTTTGCTCTTCCCTACTGGCATTTCCTGAGGTCACGTCCCAAATAACAGCTTCTGAGAGGAAACCCCAACTAAGACAGGAACCTCTGGAATTGGCATTATATCTGTTTTAAGGAGGATAAAATTGATTAATGGAGAGGCTTTAACAACTTTGTTCACAATCACGGAGCTATTAAGTGAAGGAAAATGAGATTAAAAACCCAACTGTAAAGTTAGGTTTCTGTGTACCTTTGCACATGGCTTCTCAGTAAGCAGGCAGAACAATTTCTCACTAACTGTTCACCTAGTTATATATAAACTGAAAAGCTCAAATGGAGAGATAGTAAAGGATTACAGGAAAGACTTTGCAATCTGTTTCTGTGAGTGGTCTGAAATCTACTTAACAGATTAAATAGAAGGAGCCGTGCCCAGTACTTGAAATCAACTACACCCTCCCCCAACCATTAAGAATTGTGTTCAAAGTGAATTTCACTGGGTTCTATGTATGTCAAGCTACCTGTAACACCAGATTGCATAGGAAATATTCTAAGGAGGTCATCATGATGTATTGGTGAAGATGTTATCAAAGGCTTCTTTATTGCATTTGCACCTTTTTTAAATGAAATCTTTTTAAGAATCAGTTGTTAGTATCAGGAAGAATGGTTGCCTCTTTTGAGCAATTGTCTGGTTTTGTACTGTGGAGCCTGATTATGTCGTGCTACATTTTTCCTCAGTATATTAGTTTCTAAGAAAACATTTTTGTCTTATTCCAAGTAAGTGACATGACCATATACTGTGTCTCATCCCTGACTGCAGATAAGTCCCTAATCTTGTTTCAACTTTCTAAAAAAATTATTCTAATTCATCTTTTTGTGTTTTTATATTTTTGTGATATACACAACTTAGGAATAGAACTCTTCACGCTAAAGGGAGATTTTCAACCTGTAACAACAGGGAACGGGAAATTTTTTGTTTTGTTTTGAGACATATCTCACTTGGTCCCAGAGGGCTGGGGTAAAACCAGCTTGGCTTCACAGCCTCCACCCTGGGCCTGGGGATGATTCCCTCCACTCCACCTTCCCAGTAGTTGGGACCACAGGCATGTGCCACCATGCCAGCCAATTTTTTATACTTTTTATAGGGACGAGGTTTTGCCATGTTGCCTAGGCTGGTCTGGAACTCCTGACCCTAGTGATCCACTTTCCTTGGCCTCCCAAATTTCTGGGCTTATGAGCCACCGCTTCAGCCCCTCAGAGGAATGTTGGAAAGAGCTTTCAGTTGAACATTACGCAAGGCAAGGTGTAGAAGATAATGTTTCAGACATCCGGGCACATATTTAGCTATGCTACCTCAAAAGGTTAATAAGATAGGGTGGCAAGAGGAGGTACCTAAACAACCTAAGGATAGTAAAGATGTCTCTAAAGCAAAACCACTAATGAATCCTATGAGGAGCAGGATGCTACAGAATAGCTCTCAAATAGTCTGGGAAGCTAGGATTTATTAAGATCCCTTTATGTTACCACACCTGTTTTCTTTATCAACACCTAATCGCACTCCAAACTCCCTCAAATCCTGGAGGTTAGTATTCCTGCCTTCCAATGAGGAACCCTCAGGGTGGAAAGTTCCCTTTTCAGTGGTGGAACAGCATGTTGAGCCCATCATGTCTGACTCACCCTTTTAGGACTGCCGTAAATTTTATCTGCTCACAGATGGCAGTTTTAAAGCCAGTTATATGATCTAAAGTATGGCACTTGCCCCTCTCTTTGACACCTCCGCTTGGATATTAGGGGAACAGGCCTCCCCCCATTCCGTCCAAAGTCCCCAAGAAATGCCCCTACTGCCACTCATTTCACATTTTCTCAGCTGTCTCTCCTCTTTTTCAGACACTCGCTTCGCCTGAAATATACATGCTTTGGCTTCCTGTCGTGTACATACATGCTTTGTACACATACATATGTCCTGTGTGTGTACATACATCCTGTCGTGTACAAACATCCTGTCGTGTACATACGTGTTTTGGCTTCCTGGACGGTACCCTCGCTTCAGTGACTGAGTCCAGGGACTACCTCAGTATTTTCTCATCAGTACTATGTCCCCTTACCCAAGACCCTATTCTCATGTTTCTGACCCCTGCTCAGATGGGAATAAAGGGAAAGTAGCTTTTGTTTTCATTACTTTTCTATTAAAAATAGCTATAGTCTGGAAATTATTTACTTTTCTATTTAATCCAAAATGTAAATGCAGTATTAGTGATCTGATTCAAAGATTTAAATAAAGATGAAATCTGTTTTATATATCAAGCCAAGTATTGGTGCAAAACAAAATAGCACTGAATAAAATGTGCATATAATTAACATAATATATATTAGTTTTACAGATATCAACTTTCATACGAGAATTAGTCAATGAAAACAAAGTACATTGATGCTCTTTTGTTGGCCTTGGGTTACTCATATGACCATGATGTTCACCAGCAGTAAAGTACAAAGTGCAATGATGTAGCATACTATAAATTAATCACACTTACATGATATGGAGAAGAAATACCAGTGCATTTCATTTCACATGGTGGAATTAGCGCGAAAAATCCTCTGAATCTTATCTCAAGTACATCCAGAGTTGAACAAATATTTAGGTAATATATGTAGTAATCATTGCAAATGGCCAATCAGTATGAGCATGGTTTTATATTTAAGAAGAGAGATAAATTGGTGTAAGAAAATCTGTCCCAAATATCCCTCCCAAATTCAGACATGCAACTTTTAAAATATTTGAATTAAGAAATAAATAGCATTGAGAAATTTGAGACTTTTTGGCAGGGAAGTTGGGGTATCAAATATATTAAGTTTGTGGGTTTTTTTTCTTTTTGAGATGGAGTTCTCGGCTTGTCGCCTAGGTTGGAGTGTGTAGGTGATCTTGGCTCACTGCAAGCTCCACCTCCGGTTCATGCCATTCCCCTGCCTTCAGCCTCCCGAGTAGCTGGGCAAAGGTGCCCGCCACCACGCCTGGCTAATTTTTTTTTTGTATTTTTAGTAGAGACGGGTTTCACTGTGTTAGCCAGGATGGTTCTCGACCTCCTGACTCGCGGATTCAGCCCACCCTCGCCCCCAGCAGCTGGGATTACAGGTGTGAGCTATGTAACTGCCTATATTAAGTCTTTATAACTTAGTTTAATTGGGTTATTTGTCTTAGTTTATTTTGCTCATAAGAAGAAAAGTTAATATTATTGTATTAATTAAAAAAGTAAATGTAGAATACTATAACCGCTTTTGAAGTGAGTAATCTGAGACTCTTTTACTTGATTACAATTATTTCATTTTTAGATGCTGATATCTTAACATTTGGAACTTGTTTTATTTGATTCTGGATGGCCAGCTCTCCAAATTCAGTAAACAATATTTGAGAGTTTATAAAAATTCATATTCCCAGGTTCACATTCATTTATTCTGATTCATAAGGGCTGGGGTGAGGCCCCTGCTACTCAGTTAAGTTCCAATGTAAAGCTATCGTAGGCACTGCAGAATTTAGAAACACTAATCTATATACAATGAGATCTCAAACGCTCCATTTTATTGTATACCACTGTTAGTAAATATCTTTGGCATTTCCTTCAATGTATATATATTTACATTTGAAATATAACCACTTAGCACTATCAACCTATATACTTTTAATGCAGAGTTTATCTTTTAATAAAGAATTAATAAACATAGTTTGTATTTATTAGTTTGAACTTGTTAACATTGGATAAATGTTGTTTATTTGCATTATTGGCCATCCTTCTGTATCCATAGGGATAGATTTCAGAACCACCAAGGATATCACAACTACCTAATCCCCATGTCCCTGATACAAAATGGCACAGTGTGTGTATGTAACCCACACATATACCGTCATATTTTAATCATCTCAGATTACCTAGGAACACCTAATAGTAATGCAAACAAGTATAAAATAGTTGTCATCATAGTGTATGACGAGGGAATAAAGACCAGGAAAAGAGTCCATACATATTCAATGTAGATGAAACCATCCATTATCTTTTGAAGATTTTCAATTGTCTTTGGTTGAATCCATGAATAAGGAAACCCATGGATACAAAAAGGCCAACTGTATTCATCAGTACAATCTATTTTAAATAGAGTCAGATAGACTTTAATATCTGCTTGTTGAGTAGTTCACTCTTAATATCTGCTTGTTGAGTAGTTCAAATTAAAATTCCAAGATTTTTAAAATATAGAGATGTGGTTTTATATGTTGCCTAGATCTGGCCTTGGAACTTCTTGGCCTCAAGCAATCTTCCTGCCTCACACTCCCAGTAGCAGGAATTTTAGGCACATACTGTGTCCACCTGAAAGTTCCAAGAATTTGTGAGTTTATTTTTTAAACATCAAAGATAAAACCATTTATATATTAAATATGTTCTTCAAAAATGCCATTTAAATCTCATTTAAAATATACTTTGAAAGATATTCATGTTATGTTTCCTATTAGAGGATAATTTTTATTCTACTCATCTCCACTGCTGTTTTTCTTTTGACTGCACATTGAAGTGTAATATCTCTTTATTTTTTAATTAGGTGTGGAACGCCCCAGGAATCTGTCATTGATCTACCAAAGTTGATAGCTTCATCTATGAGAGTTCTGGGTTTCAGGTTGAGTTCTCCGAGTAAAATACAAGGTACAGGATTTCTACCTTACATTCTATCATTCTGTTTGTTGTTGCATTTCAGAGATAATGAAATATATGTCTGTCGCCTTAGTAAATATTTAACACAAATTAAAAATATAATTTTAAAATTTTGGAACAAATTTTAGTAAGTTTATAGAAAAACATGGATGGTAAAACCTATATATATATATATATATATATATATATATATATATATAACATTTGTATTATTTTTAATTCCTCAGAACATAAGTAAGATTTGCCAAGTATTTTAACTTTGAAGTTTTCCATGATTTAAATAAAGGCGGCTACCACTCTAACACACATGGTTATTATAAGGAGTCAAGAAAGATTTCAGAAAATTATAAATAGTGTGTTGGGGTAAAACTACTGGTACTACTAAAAGTAGTATACTGATACTACTAAAAAGTAGTATCAGTAGTTTTAATACTAATAAAAAGTATCAGTAGTTTCAACTACTGTTTGACTGTGAATTTATTACAGGGTATAAATTTTTGTTGTTGTTTGGTTTTGTTTTGTTTTTGAGACTATTTTTGTTGTTGTTTGTTTAGTTTTGTTTTGAGATGGAGTCTCACTCTGTCACCAGGCTGGATGCAGTGGCGCAATCTTAGCCACTGCAACCTCTGCCTCCCAGGTTTGAGCAATTCTCCACCCCAGCCTCCCGGGGTAGCTGGGATTACAGGTGCACACCATCCTGTATGGCTAATTTTTGTATTTTTAGTAGAGATTGGTTTCACCATATTGATCAGGCTAGTCTCGAACTCCTGACCTCAGGTGACTCCACCTGTCTTGGCCTCCCAAAGTGCTTACCAGAGCCAGTCAATGTCTATTTCTTCTATATATTAACCACCCCACCTGTGTATTGATGAATAGGAAAAATTCTAAGAACTAATGAAGTTTCTTAAAAATTATGAATTTGCTTAACCATAATAATGTTTTAAAAATATAAAACATAATTGTTTTGGTAAATATAAAATATGAATTATCTTAACATACCAATACAAAATACTCAACTGAAATGTACAACCATTACTAACATTTCAATAAGAATGGGTTAATAATTTCCTCTTCATACTTTCAGCCATTTATAAAAACATCCTAAATGTCATTAATTGAATTCATTGGCTACAATTTCAAGGGACACAGGTAGATGTTATTATTATTCTCACTGAATTATGGAGAGTGCAATTCAGAAAAATTAACTTACACAGAATCAAAATAATTGTTTAATGGCATACCTGAATCTTTTGTGTTTCAAAATTTTTGCTATTTCTTTGCAATGCATTAAAAGAGTATTTAGAAACAACAGTTCACAAAAGATAAAGTACAAATGGGCAACAAATGGTTTAAAATATGTTCAATGTCACTAATAATCAGATATTGATTTTCTTTAAAAATGCATCCACTAGATTTTTTCCCTTTTTAAGTTTTGTCTTTTAATGGAACTACAAATGCTAATGTTTCTATAGTGAAACTGAATAATCAAACACATTTCAGGGAATACAAATTACTACATAGTTTTGGAAAGCACTCTTTGTAATGTGTAAAAAGAAACTTTGCAACTGTCATTCTTTTGACCTAGTAATGCCAATTTGTTATTGAATGTAAAGTAGTATTAAACTACTATAGCAAGCACTGCCCAAAAGTTCCCAGAAAACTAAAGAACTAGAGCTACCATGTGATCCAGCAATCCCACTGCTAGGTATATACCCTAAAGAAAGGAAATCAGTGTATTGAAGAGATATCTGTACTTCCATGTTTATTGCAGCACTATTCACAATAGCCCAGATTTGGAAGTAACCTAAGTGTCCATCAACAGATGAATGGATGAAGTAAATATGGTACATATACACAAGGTAGTACTATTCGGCCATAAAAGAGAGAGAGAGATACCGCCATTTGCAACCTAATTGTCCATCAACAGATGAATGGATGAAGTAAAATGGTACATATACACAAGTAGTACTATTCGCTATAAAAGAGAGAGAGAGATACTGCCATTTGCAACAACATGGATAGAACTGTAGGCCATTATGTTAGTGAAGGACAGACTTCTCATGTTCTCACTTATTTGTGGGATCTAAAAATAAAACAATTGAACTCATGGAGATAGAGAGTAGAATGATGGTTACCAGAGACTGGGAAGAGTAATGGGTGGGGTGGGCCATGAGGTGAAGAGGGGAGGGTTAATTGCAACAAAAAAATAGAAAGAATGAATAAGTTCTGGTATTTCATAACACAACAAAGTGACTATAGTAAAAAATAATTTAATTGTACATTTAAAAATAACTGAAAGGGTATAATTGGACTATTTGTAAATAATAAAGCATAAATGCTTGAGGGTCAGATATCTTCATTTAATGGATGTGGATTATCACACATTCTATGCCTGTATCAAAATATCCCATATACCCCATGAATATATATACCTACCAGATACCCACCAAAATTAAAAATTGAAACAAAGATATATGCAAAGTATGGTTAATGTATGAATAAATATACTTGATATTGCATATTTTATAATAGCAAAAAATTGAAAACTGCCTTCATGTCAAATAATATTGTTATATTTGTGGCAACTATTTATGCATCTGCTTATACTTAATTTTACTGATTCATTAAATACGTGAGCCATTTTCTGTTTTTAACATTTCTTCCATTGATTCTACACTATCATTGTCATTCCACATTGTGAAATCAATTGAAAATTCACCTACATTTTCTTTTTTCTTCTCCTTTGTTTTTAATGAGGAAATGGTTGCAGGTAGGCAACTTTACTCCTTCAATTAATCTGTATTGTGCTTTTTGCTATGTAATGAAAACCTAATTTGATTGCCTCTCAATTTATTTAGCTAATTTCTTCCATTTTTTCTTGAATAATAATTATTATTTTGTTGCTATTTATGTTTGTAATGTGACTTATCTGATATTCAGATCATATATATATTTTCCTGCATCTGTATTTCAGATCTAATCCCAATGCCATACAGTTTAAACCCCATGGTTTTGTTTTCTTATTTTCTTTCTTTCTTTCTTTCTTTCTTTCTTTCTTTCTTTCTAGTGTCTTTAAATGATTTATTTTCTCTTACCTACTTATTCTTCTGGTAAAATTATAATAATTTTTATCAAGTCCCCACAAATCCCAATAATTATTTAATGGCAATTACATTTGGGGACAACTACATCTTTATAGCATTTAAACTTTTTCAGGGTCAAGCCATTTCTCACTATTTTGAAACACAGTATTTATGACTGTCAAGAAAAACCCTATATTTACAAAACAAAAATATATACCTTCTAATAACTACTTTTATTTTAAATACCACAATTAGTAGTTATATATAATGTATTTTTATGCAACACAGAGACCAACATTTGTGTTCCAATTTTAAGAATTTTAGCTTGAAAATAGAAATTAGAAAATTAGAAAAAATAGAAATTAAATGTAGTTTATTAATTACAATTTCTGTTTTTCTTATTGTCATCAAATTTTTTTTCAAATTTAAACCAGTTTCTTGGTGAATTTCTTATTGTCTTCTCTAGTTTCTGCCATGACTTGCTTTCTAAGATATCCACACCGCCCATGTTGCGGTTTGACAGTTCATGATGTGCTCCCTGATGCTCTATATAATAAGATCTCCAAAGAGGCTTGTTTATTTTATTGAAACTTTGCTTGCTCTGATATTTTTACATATATAATACTAGTCGTAGGAGTTTCTTTTCTGCTTATTTATGTCATGTCCTTTAAGAGTACAACAGAAATGGGAGTTTGGCTTCTTATATCACTCTTTGGCATAAGGCATTGGGGCACTATTGGTATTATAAAAATTACCTCTAGGGACACTGTCATGTAACAGAAAAAGCATTTATACCCTTAAAACTAAGTGTTCCTACATTAACATAGAACATTTTCTTGGTGAATATTTGAGAACTGAAAAGATTACCTTATCCTTGACCAGTGTTTACCTAAGTATTTTGTAAAAACAAGAACACAAAGAAACAGAAACAACTAAGTTATATACACCTACTATGTAGCTACAAAAATAGAATTAAAAACAAATAAAAACCCTAAGTTCTATGCTTAAATGAATTTGAGAAATACTTGGCTAAACAAAGTTTCTTTATGGCAGGGTTTCCTAGGCCTTTTTTTCTCTCTCTCTCTCTAATGCTGTGTGTATTTTTAGATAGAGGAAGTGATATGTATTTCAAAATGTATTTGGCCAAGAAATATACTCTTTTGTAAATGTTATTTTCATGAACTGATTCAGCAGGGAAGTTCTAAACTTGCACCTTCTAATTTGCCATATGATGTCACAATGCATTCTATTCAATTTTATTCAATCTAGGCAGTAAGGGAATTGAAAGTGGACAACTGTTACAACTAACATGTGTTCCTCAAGTATGAATGCCACTGTTTACTTCTCACAATAGCAGCCATTCTATTCATCATCCCAGTCAATCTGACCTTTACAAAATTTTAGTCTCTGTATTACAAAAAGGACATGGATAAAAATAATTTCTGCAAATATTTCTCATATTACCTTCTTTCAGAAATTTTACAATTCCTTGTGCTTATAAAGTTGTTTAGTAAAATTAGATCTAGATGTAGTTATATGTTGACCTAGATTGAGCTCTAGCCATTGACACTATATTTTTCCCATTGGAAAAGGGCTCACAGCCCCTATTCCCGGCAAATATATATTTCTAGAAATTATTTCCTTTGAATGAGTTTCATACTATACTATAGATAGCTTAGTACCATTTTGTTTTTAGAAAGTTCACTGTTCCTTTCGTTATCATTCAAAACTGGTGACAAGAACTAGACAGGAAGAAGAAAAGGGTCTTTCTGTCAGTGAAGAATCTTAACCCGCCAGGTTTTCACTTTGAAATGTTATCTTGTCTACAGATTTAATTAGGTCAAATAACCAAGAATGAGACAAGAGTGTAGGTCAATTGTGATTTCAAAGGATATCCTTCTACAAAGCTAATAAAGTTATAGGACTTGCAGTATTCTTTTTTTCTCTTTTAATAGGAAAGAATCAAATGTTACTGAAACAAAATTAAACTTGTGGAAATACATTAGTTAAAATAATGTACTGGGTCACCTTGACTAACATTTTAAAAAGTTGGAGGTTTAGCATTATTACATTTAGTGTCACATACTGTAGCACTAGAGAATAAAGTGCTACTTACAAATCTACACATAGATGTAAAATTAGACCTAGAATGTTAGGAAGGTAGCCAAGGTAATGGGGACATAATACAACAAATAATCTGTGCTCTCTTTGACTGTAACATGGATAAGTTGTATTAGTTTGGGCTAGTTTCTATCCTGTATGAACCCTATTTTGGACATTATTAAAAATCAGTTTTACCTAATAATATCCTTTTTGATAAACATACACAATTGTGTATGTGAAGACATTTCTAAACACTAAACTATGTACAAATATATGTTATTGGGATTATTTGTATAGATGGAAATAGGTTAACTTCAAAATGGACTCCTTACTTCTTCCTCAATTTTAGGAAACAAGATCTTTCACCTGCTGTTACATGCCAGGAAATACATTACTGGAAAAGAAAGAAATAGTTATTTTTCTTATGAAATCCATTTTTCTAGATAAAACAATTCTAAACAAATGGTTTTAATTTTATACACTAAAATTACTAATTGATTAAAGCCATTTTGGTATCTTGGTGAATACCAGTTTTCTAGAAAATAACTTCTTATGGAACAGTTGATATCTATATCTACAGTTACATCTATATCTAGATTTAAATAGATACAAAAAATTATCCAGCCTTATACCTTTGACATTCCAACCTACAGAGTTTCTTTTACTCTTTCTTTTAACATTTCTGTTAGAAAGACTCTCCATATTTCAGTTATTCATATGTTACCTTCACAATTTTGGTATACCTTTTGTATCACCTATATAATAATTTACTTAAAGGCATTCTAATGGAAACGGTGTCATTTACCATGAACAATAGCAATATACAATGTGCCAGGAGCTATTTTTAAGTATCTCTTACAAATATTAAATTTGATTTAGTCCTTACAACACTATAAGATAAATTCCATTAATATCTTCTATGTTAGAGATGAATATGCCGAGATATATAGAGCGCGCCCAAGAACTCACAGACAGTACATGCTGGAACTTAGGTTTGAATTTGGGGTTTGACTCTTACCCCCCTCACACAGTACTTCTATAAAACACCAACAAATAACTTTAAAATCTGTAAACATATAGATCCCAGTGTTACCTTAAAGTATCTTAAACATCACTGTTACAGAGAATAGCTTCCCTGGGAAGAAGACTCTGAAAGGAGGGTAGTGGGTAGGAAGTGTATTAGGAGTGCTCTGAGGATCAACACAACTGAGGGAAGAGGATGAAGCAGGATTGAGTAGAGGGAGAAGGTGGGGACAAAGGTGTCAGCTCACAAAATGGCTAGCACTGAAGCTGATAGTTCTCAGAGTTGCCCCAATTTGGGATGAAGATGCCAGATTTTACACATCCCTCCCTCACCTTCCACATCAATTCATCATTGAATGCAGTCTGCCCCTTGGTGTGGAAAGGAGAGTTTTACCCCTGGTCAGTGATTCTCTTCAGCTGAAATTTAGGTACTATATACTGGCAATAATCTCACACCTGGGGCACAAAAAAAGTCATGAAGATATTTCTTTTTACCTACAAGCTTTGTTTTTTTTGTTTACTTTTCGTAATACATATCTCGATAATTTCAAGTATGGTAAGATATATGACTCAAAGTTCCATTTAGTCATTATGTGTATACCAAATTTTCCTAGCAGCATTTGTGAGTAAAAGCCATACATTTTTCATTGATTTTGAAAAGTATTTTTCTCCCAAATCAGGTGACAGTATATGTATGAGCCTGTTCCTAGACTTTATTTTTTTTTTATTATTATACTTTAAGTTTTAGGGAACATGTGCACAATGTGCAGGTTTGTTACATATGTATCCATGTGCCATGTTGGTGTGCTGCACCCATTAACTTCATCATCTAGCATTAGGTATATCTCCCCTACGCTTTCAAGTCCCTCCCTCCCCCACCCCACAACAGTCACCAGAGTGTGATGTTCCCCTTCCTGTGTCCATGAGTTGTCACTGTTCAGTTCCCACCTATGAGTGAGAACATGCGGTGTTTGGTTTTATGCCCTTGCAATAGTTTACTGAGAATGATGGTTTCCAGTTTCATCCATGTCCTAGACTTTATTTAGTTCAAATATTCTCTTCATCTATCCTTGCACTAATACCATACTGTCCACTACTACAGCTATATAGTAAGTCTTGATATTTGGGTAACATCAGTACTTCAAACTTTTTCTCTTGTTATTCTAGATCCTTTGCACTTACATAAGAATTTTGGAATCAGCCAAGTTTCCACACACACACTCACACAAACGTAAGTTAGATTTTGCATTTGAATTAAGAAGTATAAAAAATACCCAAAAAAATGTAGAAGCAACTTTGAAACTGGGTAATAGGTAGAGATTTGAACAGTTTGGAGGGCTTAGAAGACAAGAAGATGTGGGAAAGTTTGGAACTTCCAGAAACTTGTTGAATGGCTTTGATCAAATGTAAGTTGATAGTGATATGGACAATGCAGTCCAGGCTGAGGTGGTCCTGCATGGAGATGAGGAACTTGTTGGGAACTGGAATAAAGGTGATTCCTGCCATGTTTTTAGCAAAGTTAGTGCCAGGCATTTTGCCCCTGCCCCAGAGATTTGTGGAACTTTGAACTTGAGAGAGATGATTTAGTGTACCTGCAGAAGAAATTTCTAAGCAGCAAAGTGTTCAAGATGTGACCTGGGTGCTCTTAAGAGTGTTCAGTTTTAGGAATTCACAAAGAGTATACCCTAGAACTTATATTTAAAATGTAAGTATATAGTATAAAAACTGTGTACTTTCAGCCTGACAGTGAATCAGGGGAAGTACACCCTTTCTATAAACGGTGTGGGGATAACTGGCTAGCCATATACAAAGTAGAAACTGACCTTCTTTCAACGTCTATATACAAAAATTAACCTAGGATATATTAAAGATGTATATGTAAGTGACCCCAAACTGTAAAAATCCCGCGCACCAAAAGGAAAATATCTTTCTCTACATTGGCCTTGGTAAAGAATTTTCAACTAAATCACCAGAATCCATTGCAACAAAACAAAAAATTGACAAGTGGGACCTAATTAAACTAAAGTTTTCTGCACAGAAACAAACAGACCAACAAACATACAAAAACCTATAAACACAGTAAACACATTGGGAGAAAATAGTCACAAACTTTACATCTGACAATGGTCTAGTATCCAGAATCTATAAGGAACTTCAAATCAACAAGCCAAAAACAAATAATCTCATTAAAAATGGACAAAGGACATGATAAAACACTTTGCAAAAGAAGATGTAAAAGTAGCCAATAAACATATGAAAAAATGCTAAACATCACTAATCATTAGAGAAATGCAAATCAAAACCACAAGGCAGTACCATCTCATGCTAGTCAGAATGGCTATTATTAAAAAATCAAATAATATCTGATGCTGCATGGTTGTGGAGAAAACCAAACACTTCTACACTGTTGATGTGAATGTAAATTAGTTCAACTTCTGTGGAAAGCTATTTGGAGATTTCTCAAGGAAGTTAAAACAGAGCTTCCATTCAACCCAGCAATTCCATTACTGGGTATATACTCAAAAGAAAATAAATCATTCTACCAAAAAAGACTCAAGCATGCATATGTTCATCATAACATTATTCACAATAGCAAAGATATGGAATCAATCTAGGTGCCCATCAACCGTGGACTGAATAAAGAAAATGTGGTACATATGTATCATGCAGCAATAAAAAACAATGACATCCTGTCCTCTGCAGCAACGTGGATGCAGCTGAAGGCAATAATCCTAAGTAAGTTAATGCAGGAACAGAAAATGAAATGCCATATGCTCTCACTTATAAGTGGGAGAGAAACATTGAGTACACATGGACATAATTATGGGAAACAATAAACACTGTGAGGGTGGGAGGGAAGGGGGATTGAGTTGAAAAACGATTTATTGCGTACCGTGCTCACTACGTGCATGACGGGATTCATACCCCAAACCTCAGCATCATGCAATATACCCATGTAACAAGCCCACACATGTTCCCTCTGTAGAGAATATAAAAGGTGAAATTATTTTTAAAAAGACTCCTTATGTTGAACATACAAAAATCAATTCCATTTGAATATACTAGTAATAGATAATTGGAATTTGACATTAAAAATGTCATTTACAAATACAACAAAATTCTGAAATTACAAATAAAAACTCTAACAAACACATGCAAAATCTTTTGTAACACTAAATAAAAAAATCTGATGAACAAAACCTGCAAGCCCAAATAAATGTGAAGTGTATTATGTTTATTGATTGGAAGACCTAATATTGTTAAAATGGCAATGTTCTTTAACTTGATATATAGATGAAATGAATTTCCAATCTATGTCCTAATATACTTTTTAGATATTGACAAGCTTGTTATAAAATGTATATGAAAAGACAAAAGAGCAGTAATGTCCAAAAAATTTTGTGTAAAAGGAGCAAAATTGAAGATGTACACTAACAGAGTTAAGGATAAACTTAAAACCTCCCTAAATTTGTATTGGCTAAAGATAGACATATGAATCAAATGAGCATTGGCAAGCTCCAGCTAGACACACAAATATAATCAACTGAGGTTTTATGTTCTCAGGAAATACAAAATATATAATTCATACAAGCAAGATCCAATTTATGGATGATTGAATTAGATGGTGAAAGCTCAAAAGACAAAGAGAATATGTGCATCTGCTCAGTGTATTTCTGTGAAATATTTATTAAATACAAACAGAATATACTAGTCTTACAGTGATGAAACCTGGAGGATACCACCCCATCCTATGAGAAAGATTATCATCACTGGTAATAAAATATATCAACATCATATATCCCATGATAGAGGCACTGAAAAGGGAAAATAGTCTCTGATATTATTCCCCAAAATATATATTCTCAATCTTACTATAAAATAATCAGGCAAACTCAAATTGAGGGACATTCTATAAAATAATTGACTTGTACTCTTCAAAGGTGACAAAGTCGCGAAAGACAAGGAAAAGGCTAAGCACTTGTCACAGGTTGAAGGAGACTAAGAGATAATGGCAGCATCTAAATGCAATGTGAAAACTTTGGATTGTGGCCTGTGAAATGAAAGAACAGCAGTGGAATAATTGACAAGTTAGAATACAATATATAATTTAATTATCTTAACCCAATGTTAATTTCCTCATTCTGATAAGTGTACATTTTCAATAATAAGTTATAAATAATAAGTCAGTCAAGTGGCCACTACCAAGTATTTTTCATTGCAGGCTTACCATTTTGTTTTGCTTTGTTATTGCAAATCTACTGCATAGTATATAATTTCTATAAGATCATGGTTTTATTTTAATTTAAGGTAAATTTGGGAAAGTAATTGATGAGTTTTGTTTACAAATTTACAAAAGTAAACAAGTGAGGATATCAAAACTAGACAGCTTATGTTAATTCCTGAAAAAATCCCTTGATATGCCAGTAGAATAATGTAAAATGCTTAAAATAAAAGCAAACATGACAAGTAGCTTATTAGCACAGACAAATTACATAAAATTGACATGATAAATTCAATTTCATTTTTGTTAAATTCTATATTTTTGAAAACGTAATAATGATATTCTTTATTTTCAACAAAGCATTGATAAATCTATCATAATATCTTTTGTACAAGTATGTGTATTTTAGTACATTGAACACTTATATCCCAAACTTCTGTTAAATTATCTTTATAGGATTTTCACAATTATAGCCACCTTCCTTATGCTTTCAATTTTGTTATCTATCTTCCAGCTTCTATTAATATTCACTAGGCAAAAACTAGAACCATGATAAATTAGTCAGTACAGATTAATATCGAGCAGCAAACAACCCTATAATCTTAGTGTCTTACAATCAGAAATATTTATTTTTTTTTGCTCATGGATCTGCTTATCAGTTGGCATTTTAGATTTTTGCATCAGATTAAGGACTCTGCTCTGTATATTTGCAATATTCTGAGACATAGCTAGAACATGTTTTTCTCATTGTGTTGTGCACAAAAGTAAGTATGGAAATCCAATATACCTCTTAAGTTCTCAACTTCTATATTATCATTTCAAATCCACATTCATTGGCCAAATTAAGGTACACGGTTATATTTATTATCAATGGAGATGGGAAATATACTCTGCCTACCTTAACATGGGATGCATCAATGTCAAATCAAAATCAAAGCAAGGGCCATGATTACATAATAATAAAGAGGAGTGAAATAATTTGGAGCAGTAACCCAGTCTACTACATAAGGCACAAGCCAACTTCTCTGCTCTTTCACACTCTGCACACAAATAGCTGAACGTGGCTGGAGGACAAAGAAAGCAAAAAGAAAGCTCTAACATTAATACTTCCCATTACAAGACTAAATTGTCTGTGCCACCATCTAAAGCCAGCCCCTCTACTCCAACCCTATTTTCTGCCTTTTCTAATTTTTCAATGATCATACTCCCTCAATTATCCCTCATGTCACCTATATCTACCTATATCAATAATGTTTCCTTTTTAGATTATTCCTACAGTATATACCAGCAGGTTACAATATCAATATATATAAATAAACACTTTGATCCCATCAGTCCAAACAAGTTACTTCTCTTATGAATCAAAATTCCTAGTAGAAAGAGTTTTCGTCTCGTATTAACTTCGTCTGTACTCTCGTTACCACCAATTTTCTAACTTACTTCATTGAAGACTTAATCCTGTCAACTTTACTGAAATTATGCTTGTTAAAAAATCAGGCTTCCTATGTTGCAAAATTTAAAGGTCTTCGGTTTACGCTTCTCTCAATAGCATTTAATATAATTGACTTTTCTGTACTTCTGAAATGTTACATCTCGCTTTTGACTATTTCTAATCTGTCATTGTTCACTCTTTTCCTGTTTCACGTTTCTGCTCTTATATGCTATCATAACTGCAATTTTGGTATTTGCTTTGTGGACTCACTTCTGCCTCTTCTTTAGTTATATTATCTCCTGGTCGGCTGATTGCAGGTTTGTGATACCCATCTAATTTATATTTCCAACTACAAACTCTCCTGGGTTATAACAGCACATTTTCTTCTTCACGTGGATATCCAGTACACTTCTCAAACTGAATATTATTCTTGATATGTTTGACCCCTTATTCTTCCTAATTTACTCCCAGATTTCTCCATGTCAGTTAATGGCACCATTATTTATCTAGTTTTATCTTGCCAAAAACTTAGAGAGTCGTACTTAATTCTATTTTTGTCTCACTGCAAATTTCCAACATTATCAGTAAATACTGATAGTAAAGCCATCAAGATGTATCACATTTCTGGATGACTTTACTACCTCCACCACTTACACCCTCAT
>JAKGGE010000878.1:42500-56459 GCA_023748175.1 Hoolock leuconedys | reverse complement strand
CTTTGTGGACTCACTTCTTGCCTCTTTCTTTTTAGTTATATTATCTCCTGGTCGGCTGATTGCAGGTTTGTGATACCCATCTAATTTATATTTCCAACTACAAACTCTCCTGGGTTATAACAGCACATTTTCTTTCTTCACGTGGATATCCAGTACACTTCTCAAACTGAATATTATTCTTGATATGTTTGACCCCTTATTCTTCCTAATTTACTCCCAGATTTCTCCATGTCAGTTAATGGCACCATTATTTATCTAGTTTTATCTTGCCAAAAACTTAGAGAGTCGTACTTAATTCTATTTTTGTCTCACTGCAAATTTCCAACATTATCAGTAAATACTGATAGTAAAAGCCATCAAGATGTATCACATTTCTGGATGACTTTACTACCTCCACCACTTACACCCTCATCTTCACCAACCTATCACTCCAATCCATTCCATTCCATTCCATTCCATTCCACTCCACTCCACTTCCTTTCCATTCCATTCCATTCCATTCCATTCCATTCCATTACAATACATTACACTCCACTCCACTCCACTCCACTCCATTCCACTCCACTCCATCCACTCCACTCCACTCCACTCCACTCCACTCCATTCCATTCCATTCCATTCCACTCCACTCCATTCCATTCCATTCTTTCTCTATGATCTCATCACCCAGACTGGGACAGTGTAGCTGAAATCTCAAGCTCAAATTTCGTTTCATGATGTTTTCACCATTCCATTCCACTCCACTCCACTCCATTCCACTCCACTCCACTCCATTCCACTCCACTCCACTCCATTCCATTCCATTCCCATTCCACTCCATTCCATTCCATTCCATTCCATTCCATTCCATTCCATTCCATTCCATTCCAGTCCATTCCACTGATCCACTCACTCCGCCGTCGTTTCCAACGTGAATCGCTCCGTTTCATTCAGTTCCAGGTGTTTCGTTCCATTGCTTTGGGATCTCACTGTGTCCTTGGACTGTGGTGTGTTGGAACAATCTCAGCTCACATTTCATGTCACTGTTCCATTCCATTCCATTCCACCTCATTCCATTCCATTCCACTCCACTCCACTCCACTCCACTGCACTCCACTCCACTCCACTCCACTCCATTCCATTCCATTCCATTCCATCCCATTCCATTCCATTCCATTCCATTCCATCCCATTCCATTCCATTCCATCCCATTCCATTCCACTCCACTCCATTCCATTCCATTCCATTCCATTCCACTCCACTCCACTCCACTCCACTCCATTCCACTCCATTCCATTCCACTTCCATTCCATTCCATTCCATTCCATTCCACTCCACTCCATTCCATTCCATCCCATTCCATTCCATTCCAGTCCGTTTCCCGCCAGTCTGCTCACTCCAGTTAACAGATTGGGTTCAATGGACTCCGTTTCTGGTTTCGTTTGGTTCGTTTGGTTTCTGTTCGTTTTAATAAAACCATGTGCATCGTTCAAAATAAAATGCATCCTTCACTCCACTCCTTTCCATTCCATTCCATTCCATTCCACTCCACTCCACTCCATTCCATTCCATTCCCTTCTATTCCGATTCCATGCCACTCCACTCCATTCCATTCCATTCCACTCCACTCCACTCCACTCCACTCCATCCATTCCATTCCATCCTTTTCCATTCCCCCCATTCCATTCCACTCCACTCCACTCCACTGCATTCCATTCCATTCCATTCCATTCCATTCCATTCCATTCCATTCCATTCCATTCCATTCCATTCCTTTCCATTCCATTCCATTCCGTTCCATTCCATTCCATCCCATTCCATTCCATCCCATTCCATTCCATCCCATTCCACTCCATTCCATTCCACTGTATTCCGTTCCATTTTCTTCCATCCCATTCCATTCCATTCCATTCCATTTCCATTCCATTCCATTCCATTCCACTCCACTGCATCACTGCGCTCTGCTACCTCCACTTCGTTTCAGCGGCTGTTTCAGCCGGGATCTCCGGTCTGTCACGCCCGGACTGGGGACAGGTTGAATCTCTGCGCATGTTCGATTGCGAAGCCCGTTCGTTCCATTCCATTCCATTCCATTCCTTTCCATTCCATTCCATTCCATTCCATTCCATTCCATTCCATTCCATTCCATTCCATTCCATTCCATTCCATTCCATTATTCCATTCCATTCCATTCCATTCCATTCCATTCCATTCCATTCCATTCCATTCCATTCCATTCCATTCCATTCCATTCCATTCCATTCCATTCCATTCCATTCCATTCCATTCCATTCCATTCCATTCCATTCCATTCCATTCCATTCCATTCCATTCCATTCCATTCCATTCCATTCCATTCCATTCCATTCCATTCCATTCCATTCCATTCCATTCCATTCCATTCCATTCCATTCCATTCCATTCCATTCCATTCCATTCCATTCCATTCCATTCCATTCCATTCCATTCCATTCCATTCCATTCCATTCCATTCCATTCCATTCCATTCCATTCCATTCCATTCCATTCCATTCCATTCCATTCCATTCCATTCCATTCCATTCCATTCCATTCCATTCCATTCCATTCCATTCCATTCCATTCCATTCCATTCCATTCCATTCCATTCCATTCCATTCCATTCCATTCCATTCCATTCCATTCCATTCCATTCCATTCCATTCCATTCCATTCCATTCCATTCCATTCCATTCCATTCCATTCCATTCCATTCCATTCCATTCCATTCCATTCCATTCCATTCCATTCCATTCCATTCCATTCCATTCCATTCCATTCCATTCCATTCCATTCCATTCCATTCCATTCCATTCCATTCCATTCCATTCCATTCCATTCCATTCCATTCCATTCCATTCCATTCCATTCCATTCCATTCCATTCCATTCCATTCCATTCCATTCCATTCCATTCCATTCCATTCCATTCCATTCCATTCCATTCCATTCCATTCCATTCCATTCCATTCCATTCCATTCCATTCCATTCCATTCCATTCCATTCCATTCCATTCCATTCCATTCCATTCCATTCCATTCCATTCCATTCCATTCCATTCCATTCCATTCCATTCCATTCCATTCCATTCCATTCCATTCCATTCCATTCCATTCCATTCCATTCCATTCCATTCCATTCCATTCCATTCCATTCCATTCCATTCCATTCCATTCCATTCCATTCCATTCCATTCCATTCTATTCCATTCCATTCCATTCCATTCCATTGCATTCCATTCCATTCTATTCTATTCTACTCTACTCTATTCTACTCTATTCTACTCTACTCTATTCTACTCTACTCTATTCTACTCTACTCTATTCTATTCCATTCCATTCCCATTCCCATTCCCATTCCCATTCCCATTCCCATTCCCATTCCCATTCCCATTCCCATTCCCATTCCCATTCCCATTCCCATTCCCATTCCCATTCCCATTCCCATTCTATTCTATTCTATTCTACTCTACTCTATTCTACTCTATTCTATTATATTCTACTCTATTCTACTCTACTCTATTCTATTCTACTCTACTCTATTCTACTCTACTCTATTCTATTCCATTCCATTCCCATTCCCATTCCCATTCCCATTCCCATTCCCATTCCCATTCCCATTCTATTCTATTCTACTCTATTCTACTCTATTCTTATTCTATTCTATTCTACTCTACTCTATTCTACTCTACTCTATTCTATTCCATTCCATTCCCATTCCCATTCCCATTCCCATTCCCATTCCCATTCCCATTCCCATTCCCATTCCCATTCCCATTCCCATTCCCATTCCCATTCCCATTCCCATTCCCATTCCCATTCCCATTCCCATTCCCATTCCCATTCCCATTCCCATTCCCATTCCCATTCCCATTCCCATTCCCATTCCCATTCCCATTCCCATTCCCATTCCATTCCATTGCATTCCATTCCATTCCATTCCTTTCCATTCCATTCCATTCCATTCCATCCCATTCCATTCCAATCCATTCCACACCAATCCACTCCACTCCACTGCCATCCATTCCAATAGACTCCATTCCATTCCATTCCATTCATTCATTCACTTCATTTCATTCCATTCCATTCCATTCCATTCCATTCCATTCCATTCCATTCCATTCCATTCCATTCCATTCCATTCCATTCCATTCCATTCCATTCCATTCCATTCCATTCCATTCCATTCCATTCCATTCCATTCCATTCCATTCCATTCCATTCCATTCCATTCCATTCCATTCCATTCCATTCCATTCCATTCCATTCCATTCCATTCCATTCCATTCCATTCCATTCCATTCCATTCCATTCCATTCCATTCCATTCCATTCCATTCCATTCCATTCCATTCCATTCCATTCCCTGGCATTCCTTTCCATTTCTCTCCATTGCATTCCATTCCGTTCCGTTCTGTTCCATTGCATTTCATTCCATGCCATTCCATTCCATTCCATTCCATTCCAAACTTTCCATTTCATTCCATTAAATCCCAACACTTTTGGGAGGAATAGGCATGTGGATCACCTGAGGTCAGTAGTTCGAGACCAGCCTTGTCCAACATGGTGAAACCCACTCTCTACTAAATATACAAAAATTAGCCTGGCATGGAGGCATGAACCTGTAATCCCAGCTACTCGGGACGCTGAGGTGGGAGAATTGCTTGAACTTGGGGGTGGAGGTTGCAGTCAGTAGAGATCACCCTACTGCACTCCAGCTTGGGTGACAGAGCAAGACTCCATCTCAAAAAAAAAAGGAGGAAATAAGCAGAATTAAAGCAACTGAGTATGTATTTAAAAATGCAAAACTCACTTTTTCAGAAAAATATTAAAATATTAAATCTAACAAATATCTAGGTAGACTGATGGAGAAAAATACAGAAAATGCACAAAAAACCAGTTACCTGGAATGCAAAGGATACAAAACGTCAGCAGTTGTAGATTTTAAATAAGCAATGACTTTGAGTTCAACCATGATGGGGTATATTGGAAAGAATCTCTCCAGAAAAATAGAAAAGAAAACTTTTATAAAGGTATGTACAAAATGTTAAGCACTATTGAAGTCTCCCAATTCTACCAGTTATGGAGTTATTGGTCTTGGACTAACTGCTGAAAAGAAAAAAACAAAGCAAAACAAAACCTAAACACCTGGATAAAATAGTCTACCGTGGGCACTGGCAATGCAGCCAAGCAGGTACCACATGGGTGCTACATTCTCTTTGTCAGAACACGAAGCATTCATACACTCTTCTCACCCTCACTCTCACCTTTTAATCTTAGATCTACTATTAAATGTATTCAACGCTACTATCAATCCTTTGGTCAAAATTCCTTTAGTCACATTTTCTTGATGCACTTGGATAGACTGTTCAACAAAGTGTGAGTAGTGAATTCCTCAAACTCTTGCATATTTAAAATTACATTTCTGAATCTTTTTTTTTCTTTTTTTTTTTATTATACTTTAGGTTTTAGGGTACATGTGCACAATATGCAGGTTTGTTACATATGTATCCATGTGCCATGTTGATTTCCTGCACCCATTAACTTGTCATTCAGCATTAGGTATATCTCCTAATGCTGTCCCCCTCCTCCCCCCACCCCACAACAGTCCCCGGAATGTGATGTTCCCCTTCCTGTGTCCATGAGTTCTCATTGTTCAATTCCCACCTATGAGTGAGAACATGCGGTGTTTGGTTTTTTGTCCTTGCGATAGTTTACTGAGAATGATGTTTTCCAGTTTCATCCATGTCCCTACAAAGATCATGAACTCATAAAGTGTAGCTTGGGTAATGGGTGGGCTTTAAGCCAATTTTGGCATGTAAGGGGTTGAGTTTATTAGGCATCAGCACCTCTGAAAATCCTGGGGATGCAGGCTTAATTTCAACACTATTCTAAATACTTCAAAGATATTATATAATTCTTTAATAAACTCCTGTGTCTACAAATGGTTCAGATTAACTCAATATCCATGATTACACATCTATAAAATCAAGGCACTCTTATTTAGTGGAGACTTACTGGCTATTCTGAGAGGAGGTATTGTTATTGTAATCTCACCCTCTCATAAAAGTGTATCATATTACTCATAACCAGCCCTTCATATTCTATTCCTATTTTGGTATTTTAAAATAAGATATCTTTGAAACACTTGAATTCAAAGAGGGAATCTGAATAGTTTTAAAAATGTCAATGAAATGCCATTTCTTCCTGCTTGAACAACTAAAAATTGACTAAAGTGCTTCTCTTCAAACTTTCTGGAACATTTTTTATCTAAATTCTAAGAACAATCATAATAGGTTTTAACCACCAATGTGAGAATATTTTAAATGTTAGGGTGGAAAAATTTTTTAAATAATTTTATAGTAATTTTTTTCATCATAGTGACAGTGTGCTAAATTTTTTAAGTCAAATATTACTGTAGATATTTAAGTCAAGATTCTAAGAAGCTGTTCTAAAGTCCAAAATTTAGTTTCATATACAATGATATTATATATATTTGCATATAAAATTAATATATGTGAGCCATGTTTCAAATAGAGTCAAAAGATTCTTGATAATATAAAATGCCAATTACTTATAGGCACACAAGCTTTAAGTCATTACAAAGGCAGTTGTGGTTGATTCTACTCTTGCTACTGGTATTTATATGGACATAATATTATGGTCTGAAGAATGTTTAGGGAAATTTATCCCTCATATGATCAGAAGAACAATTGAAGATAGTTTATATCTGAAAGGAAAAAAGTGTTTTTTTTTTTTTTTTTGAGACGGGGTCTTGCTCTGTCGCCCAGGCAGGAGTGCAGTGATGCAATCTCGGCTCACTGCAAGCTCTGCCTCGCGGGTTCATGCCATTCTCCTGCCTCAGCCTCTCCGAGTAGCTGGGACTACAGGCGCCAGCCACCACACCCGGTTAATTTTTTTTTATTTTTAGTAGAGACGGGGTTTCACTGTGGTCTCGATCTCCTGACCTCGTGATCCGACCGCCTCGGGCTCCCAAAGTGCGGGGATTACAGAATCAAAGCATGTGGCTATGTGCATGTTTCTATTTCAAGACGCAGAGCACTCTATTCCTCTTCTCTACCCTTTCTAAATGGCACAATTCCTCATGAATCTAAGTGCAGTCATAGGGTGGATTAGGGTGACCTGCCATTTGTATGCAACTGATCTCTATTTTGGAAGTAATTAAAGTAAAAATATATTTTTAAAAGATAATTTCAAATTTCAGTGCAAACTAGCATGGTTTCACCCCTTTTCTTTGTAACATTTTTTTCTAAGTTTGGAAAAGTAAGGTAGGATTTAGTACAGTTTTTAATCAGAAGTTTTCAAAGTGAGACGCAAAATGGTGGCGCCAACACATTTCAAGTCTGCTACATTTTGAATACACTTATTGGAGAAAAGACCTTCTCATCATTTTTCTCTTACAGGAAAGGAAATAACATGTACAGTTGACCCTTAAGCAACATGGAGGTTGGGGTGCTGGCCCCCTGCACAGTAGAAAATCCACTATAACTTTGACTCTCCCAAAACTTAACTACTAATAGCCTACTATAAGCCTTACAAATAACACAAGCAGTCAATTAACACATATTTAATGTTGTATGTCTTATATACTGTATTCTTAACACACATGCCAGAGAAAAGAAACAGAAAATCCTAAGGAAAATATGTTTACTAGTTATTAAATGGAAGTAGATAATCAAACAGGTCTTCATCCTCATCCTTTCATTTCATCATTTCTTCATTTCATCATTTCATCATTTCATTTCATTTCATCATTTCATATTTCATCATTTCATTTCATTTCATCATTTCATCATTTCATTTCATCATTTCATTTCATCATTTCATCATTTCATCATTTCATTTCATTTCATTTCATCATTTCATTTCATTTCATCATTCATCATTCTCATTTCATCATTTCATTTCATCATTTCATCTCATCACTTCATTTCATCTCATCATTTCATTTCATCATTTCATCATTTCATTTCATTTCATCTCATCATTATCATTTCATTTCATTATTTCATTTCATTTCTATCTTTTCATTTCATCATTTCACATCATTTCATCTCATCATTTCATTTCATCATTTCATTCATCATTTCATCATTTCATCTCGATTTCATTTCATCAATTCATTTCATCTTTCATCTCGTCATTTATTTCATCATTTCTTTCATCATTTCATCATTTCATTCATTTCATCATTTCATTTCATCATTTCACCATTTCATTTCATCTCATCATTTCATTTCATTCATCATTTCATTTCATCATTTCATTTCATTTCATCATTTCATTTCATTTCAGTGGTACATGTATTTAAGTGCTAATGTGATGCCAGGAGACAACCCTATTTCCCTTTGTAAAACACCTCCTTCAACAAAAGGCAACCTCTCATGGCTGGCTAAGTCTACAGGGATACCAGCCTCTCTTCAACCACCCAATTTGATTTAGAACCTCAAACAGCACCTCAGTTTCATAAAAACCTAAAACATAAACACAACACTTGGTTGTAAGTGAGCCAACAGTTTCTTGTCTCTTTCTCTGCTCAAGGCTTAAGGCCGTGTCTCCCCAACTATGTTCAGTGGAAGAAAAGATCCCCTGGACAAATAAGTTTGAGAACTGTTGTTGCAGGACTTCTCAGAACCTTTAAAACACAAATCCTCATCCCGCGGGGGTTCTTCCAGGAATTTTGTTTTGGCACAATTTTACTCACAAGAGCATCTTGCAGAATACAGTATGAGATACAGAAAGGCTGCATTGAGTCTTTTTAAGGGCCCGGGCCTTGGTGGGGGTGGGGTAGGAGCTCTCCAGATAGCATCTAATGAGTAGGAACATTCAGGTTGCTTTTTTTTTTCCTTATTGGCAAAACTGTGTGTGCACCATGAATGAAGCTGGTCTCCCTTATCCATATCAAAACTAAATCCAAATTAATTGGTGAGTGGGACCATCAGGGGCCACGTGGAGAAAGTACCACGAGTATACCTCATATTTGAGGAAAGCAAAACGCTTATGACCAGTATACTGCTAATACAAGTCTGCAGATAATGCAGTATGAAAAATTATTTTTCCCAATCATAGCTGGCATAGTCCACATTTTGCATTACACTTCCCCCCCTTTTTTAAAATTTTAAACACAGGTCTTTTTCTCTTCTTTTTTTTTAAATTTTAATTATACAAGACGAAGTCTCAGTATGTTGCCCAGGCTGATCTTGAACTCCTGAGCTCAAGCCATACATCCGTCTCCACCTCCCAACGTGCTGAGATTACAGGCCTGAGACATTGTGCCCGGCCTTAAACACAAATCTTCATTCATTCTTACAATTATCCTGAGGTTAGAAAAATGGGAGGGGAAGAAAAATGGCAAGGAGGTAGGTTGACTTCGGCTTCATTATTTGGAAGGACAGTTTGCTCGGTTAAAACACACTACTGCCCACAAATGCCAAGAAAACAGAAAAATACAGACTTCTATAAATAGATTTTATATGAGACAGCAGTTTGAATGGAGACATTTTCAATGAAAATGACAAACAGCTGTGCTTGGGAATAAATGACAACGAATTTTTTTAATCTCAACAGCTGTCCTGAGAGCACCTCTCTACATCTCTATCTGCATTCTGGAATCAGGGAGAAAGCCAAAATGGACGACAAGACACTAGATCAGCCTGTCCAACCCTTTGACTACAAGGACTTTTCCGCCTATCTGTGGTGGTGGGTATCATGAAAATTATGCACAAACTTTTTTTTTTTAAGCTCATCAGCTATCGCTGGCATTAGTGGATTTTATGTGTGGTCCAGGAGCATTCTTCTTCCAATGTGGCCCTGAGAAGCCAAAAGACTGGACACCTGTGCACTAGATCAAAAGGCTACTCCTTCTGGAAGCAATTGTAAAGAATTTCCGACATTATCTTGACACGAAAACCAATGGATAGTGGGACAGAATGCAAAATCTTCAAGAATTTTTCTTGTTGGTTTTCCTTTTGAATCAAGGTCTTGCTCTGTGGCCCAAGCTGGAGTACACTGGTGACATCACAGCTCAGTGCAGGCTCAAGTGCTCCTCCCGCCTCAGCCACAGCAGTAGCTGGGACTACAGATGCGCACAACCACCCCTGGTTAATATTTTAGTTTTTGTAGAGACGGGGTCTCACTATATTATCCAGGTTGGTCTCAAACTCCTTGACTCAAGGGATCCAGGACAGGATAACAGGTGTGAGCCACCACACCTGGCCATGTGCATGAACTTTTAAGAAAAACACAAGGCCCCACAAAAGTTAAGGTTCTCCCACCTCATTTCCAGGGGATCTTTTGGTGCAAGGATGAGAAGCCCTTAAAAGTACACAAACAACTCCAAAGATTCAAGACAGTTCATTAGGGCTGAGCCAGCCCACTGGGCAGACTGACCTTCAAGAAAGTCCCACCCATGACATACACTAGATGGCTCTCCAAGAATCTCTCCAGTTCTCAGGGTCCCTAAGGTACTGGACAGAGCTAGGAAAGGAAACCCATTTGCTTCTTCCTGCAGGAAGCCCCTTGAGGTCAAGACCCCACAATCAGACGAGGATGGAGTGGCTCACCCTCAGTCAACAGGTCAGACTCAAGGTGGTATAATGTCTTAACCAAGGGTGTGGGCCTCCAGGTCTGACTCCCAATTCAGTGCTCCTTTAATAACCACTCTTTGTTAATTATCCTTAACAGGGGTTCCTGGCAAGTCAGTTCTCCTGAGGGCCGCCGGTTTTCCTCACCCCGCGATAAGAGAGGGCTGGACCAGGAGGAACAGGGGTAAGGGGATCTCATACGCCCAGGCGCACCCACCGGGCCCCTGGAGCCTCCATCCAAGTTCCCACCACGCACCCGCCCCACAAATCCTGCCCAAGGTGAGGGCTGGTCCCGGGTCCTCTGGCTGCCTCATCAGCGAGTGCAGGAGAGAGGGGAAGCCTCCAAGGGGGCGACTAGGGCTCAAGGATGAAACTCGGCCACGAGTGAACTGGGGCCAGGAGGAAGGTGTCCGGGCCGCTCCTCGAGCCCAGCCCGGGTCCCCGACCCTCTTGCCACCACTGTCCCTATCTCCTGCTAGGTGAGGTCCTTGGACACAGCGCACTTGGTGTGCAGCCTCAGCAGGCTGCTTGCTGATGGAGATGCCGATGAGTTTCTGGAGCTGCCGGCACTGCTGCAAGCGCCCGGCCTGGCTGTGACCCTGAGCCTCTATCAGGCCTCCCCATACTTCCTGCAGCCCTCAGCCTCTCTCCATCCTTGCAGGCCTTCCTCTATGCACTCATGACGGCGGGCAAGAGCCACGGTAGCCAGGCGCCTAAACAGAGAACGAGACGGAAGAGATGGACCAGGAGCGCCCCTCGCCGCTGCTCCAGCCAGGACGCCGGTAGAGCTGGCAGCCCAGTCTGCCGCTCCAGCCCTCAGAGACGCGGTGGCGGGAACAATAAGCCACGACTGCAAAAGCTGCAACGGTGAGGGCAAAAACCGCGGCCTGACAAAACACATGATGGTGGGGGACAAAAGCCATGGCTGACGGGAGGAAAAACAGCGGTGCGTGGGGTAAAAAAAAGCAATAGCTGACAAAAAAACTACTGTGACGGGGGGGGACAAAGGCCACGCAAGCAGTTGGAACAAAGCCCTCCAGTGATTAATGAACTGCTCCTAAAAAAAAGCTCCTGAGGCAAGGGAACAAGATCTTGGTGGGTCCTAAAACTCATGGTGGGCTATGAAAAACATGGGCAGCCAGAACCTAAAACCAGCATGACAGCGGAGATAAAAAACACATGACAGCCAGCAGACAAAAGCTCCAAACAAGCAAAACGACAAGGAGACAAACCCACTTGTTTAACAAAACATGGCCAGGTGAAATGGCTCCCATATGTGTGAGAACAAAAGCTCTCCAAGCTGAGTAAAGCCATAACAACAAAGCCACCTCGGCAACCGGAGACTAAGAGATCGATACAAAGACCTAAAGCAAAAAACTATCGGCTACAGGTAGGAGAAAAACCATAAAAATCTGACCTTGTGAGGAACAAAAATAAAGTAAACTCGCGGAGGGAGGAATGAAAATCTCGCAGTGACAAAACTTGTATGTGGATAAAACCGATGGGGGGCCTCTGAGCTTTGGGTTGCCGGGATACAAAAAACCACAGTAAACCCATGAACGCAGACAAAACGCAACAACAAAACCAGCAGTGAGACAAAACTCTCTAAAAACCATGTGTGGAGACCAAAATCAAATCCTCAGGTCTTGAGGGTAAAATGCAAAACCGTGTGACGGGGAAAAAAGCAGCTTGACGTAGATAAATCTCTCAGTGACGGGAATTAAAACCGATGTGAGCTCACGACGATGGGGCAAAAAGCATGGAGGCAGGGCAAAAAAAAGCTCTAAAAAAGCCGCAACAGCAACGAGGGGATAAAACCATAAAAAAGCTTGTGAGGGATTCGCCTTGACATAATGAAATGTTCCTTAAAAAAAAAAACACAGTAAAGGAATTACTGTTTAATATTTTTTTTTCTTCCATTAAGCATGCCATTAACTGAGTAAAAAATCAAGCTACAATATGTAACCTACATTTTCTAAAACCATAAAGAAAATAAGAAATGAAAAGGGATTTGGGAAAAAAACCCAAAGGTACAGTCAACTACACAAAAAAAGCTTAGACTCATTAATCATTACGAAAATGCAAATTGTAACTGAAATAAGATAAAACAACAATTCAAAGAGAAAGCCTAAAATTTCAACCCCCCAAAAATTCTGGGTTTTGGAGAGCTGGGATGGAATAGGTCTCCTAACCTTACAACAATGAAAAAACCAAACAAACTTCAAAGTCTTGACTTTATTTTTATAGCAACCAGGTTGCCAATAACTGAGTGAAAATGTGAGGGAAAACAAGCACCTGCAAGGAGAAAGAGGACAGATGCACTTACATAGGACAGATGCTAATAGACACCACTATGACAAGTAAAGCTGGAATAATCAATAAATTCCTAAAGACAAAGTGGGGCTGGTCAGATTGGGAGACCGCTGACAGCTGCAGAAGTTGGGAAAGATCCATCACCTTGAAAACTTTTTGCCCACAAACCCACTGTGATCTCTCAAGCAATTGGTAAGGAATCCAAGAAGTCTGTATATGATACAGATCAGGGAGAGCAGAACACTTGGGAGGTGACCAGGTCTTGGGGGCTGAGCCCTTACGAATGGGATTAGTGCCTTTATAAAAGAAGCTCAATGGAGTTCTTGTGTGCCTTCCACTATGTGAGGACATAGAAAGAAGGCACCATCTAGGAACCATGAAATCGGCTCTCATCAACACTGAATTTGTGAGCATCTTGACCGGAGATCTTACAGCCTCAAGAAGTGTGAAAAAAGCATCTGTTGTTTTCTAGTCACCCAGTTGATGTTATTTTGTTGTAAGAGTCCAAATAGACCAAGATATTCCACTTAATATGTAGGGGAAGGCAACAAAAACTGCCACACTTAGAATGCTCCTGATGCTGGCAGTATGAAAACAGGAAAACAAAACAAAACTGCTCTTGAAGGTGAAGGAGGAATATCACTGGGCATTTTCTTTCTTTTCTTTTCTTTTCTTTTCTTTTCTTTTCTTTTCTTTTCTTTTCTTTTCTTTTCTTTTCTTTTCTTTTCTTTTCTTTTCTTTTCTTTTCTTTTCTTTTCTTTTCTTTTCTTTTCTTTTCTTTTCTTTTCTTTTCTTTTCTTTTCTTTTCTTTTCTTTTCTTTTCTTTTCTTTTCTTTTCTTTTCTTTTCTTTTCTTTTCTTTTCTTTTCTTTTCTTTTCTTTTCTTTTCTTTTCTTTTCTTTTCTTTTCTTTTCTTTTCTTTTCTTTTCTTTTCTTTTCTTTTCTTTTCTTTTCTTTTCTTTTCTTTTCTTTTCTTTTCTTTTCTTTTCTTTTCTTTTCTTTTCTTTTCTTTTCTTTTCTTTTCTTTTCTTTTCTTTTCTTTTCTTTT
>JAKGGE010000878.1:0-37500 GCA_023748175.1 Hoolock leuconedys | reverse complement strand
TTTTGTCAAAAGCCTTTTCTGCATCTATTGAGATAATCATGTGGTTTTTGTCTTGGTTCTGTTTATATGCTGGATTACATTTATTGATTTGCGTATGTTGAACCAGCCTTGCATCCCAGGGATGAAGCCCACTTGATCGTGGTGTATAAGCTTTTGATGTGCTGCTGGATCTGGTTTGCCAGTATTTTATTGAGGATTTTGCATCAATGTTCTTCAAGGATATTGGTCTAAAATTCTCCTTTTTGGTTGTGTCTCTGCCTGGCTTTGGTATCAGGATGATGCTGGCTTCATAAAATGTGTTAGGAGGATTCCCTTTTCTATCGATTGGAATAGTTTCAGAAGGAATGGTACCAGTTCCTTCTTGTACCTCTGGTAGAATTCAGCTGTGAATCCATCAGGTCCTGGACTCTTTTGGTTGGTAAGCTATTGATTATTGCCACAATTTCAGAACCTGTTATTGGTCTATTCAGAGATTCGACTTCTTCCTGATTTAGTCTTGGGAGGGTGTATTTGTCGAGGAATTTATCCATTTCTTCTAGATTTTCTAGTTTATTTGCATAGAGGTGTTTGTAGTATTCTCTGATGGTAGATTGTATTTCTGTGGGATCGGTGGTGATATCCCCTTTTTCATTTTTATTGCATCTATTTGATTCTTCTCTCTTTTCTTCTTTATTAGTCTTGCTAGCGGTCTATCAATTTTGTTGATCTTCTCAAAACCAGCTCCTGGATTCATTAATTTTGAAGGGTTTTTTGTGTTTCTATTTCCTTCAGTTCTGCTCTGATTTTAGTTATTTCTAGCCTCTGCTAGCTTTTGAATGTGTTTGCTCTTGCTTTTCTAGTTCTTTAATTGTGATGTTAGGTGTCAATTTTGGATCTTTCCTGCTTTCTCTTGTGGGCATTTAGTGCTATAAATTTCCCCACACACTGCTTTGAATGTGTCCCAGAGATTCTGGTATGTTGTGTCTTTGTTCTCTTTGGCTTCAAAGAACATCTTTATTTCTGCCTTCATTTCATTATGTACCCAATAGTCATTCAGGAGCAGGTTGTTCAGTTTCCATGTAGTTGAGCGGTTTTGAGTGAGTTTCTTAATCCTGAGTTCTAGTTTGATTGCACTGTGGTCTGAGAGACAGTTTATTATAATTTCTGTTCTTTTACATTTGCTGAGGAGAGCTTTACTTCCAACTATGTGGTCAATTTTGGAATAGGTGTGGTGTGGTGCTGAAAAAATGTGGCACATATACACCATGGAATACTATGCAGCCAAAAACACATGAAGAAATGCTCATCATCACTGGCCATCAGAGAAATGCAAATCAAAACCACAGTGAGATACCATCTCAGACCAGTTAGAATGGCCATCATTAAAAAAGCAGGAAACAACAGGTGCTGGAGAGGATGTGGAGAAATAGGAACACTTTTACACTGTTGGTGGGACTGTAAACTAGTTCAACCATTGTGGAAGTCAGTGTGGCGATTCCTCAGGGATCTCGAACTAGAAATACCATTTGACCCAGCCATCCCATTACTGGGTATATACCCAAAGGACTATAAATCATGCTGCTATAAAGACACATGCTCACGTATGTTTATTATGCACTATTCACAATAGCAAAGAGTTGGAACCAACCCAAATGTCCAACAACAATAGACTGGATTAAGAAAATGTGGCACATATACACCATGGAATACTATGCAGCCAAAAACACATGAAGAAATGCTCATCATCACTGGCCATCAGAGAAATGCAAATCAAAACCACAGTGAGATACCATCTCAGACCAGTTAGAATGGCCATCATTAAAAAAGCAGGAAACAACAGGTGCTGAGAGGATGTGGAGAAATAGGAACACTTTTACACTGTTGGTGGGACTGTAAACTAGTTCAACCATTGTGGAAGTCAGTGTGGCGATTCCTCAGGGATCTCGAACTAGAAATACCATTTGACCCAGCCATCCCATTACTGGGTATATACCCAAAGGACTATAAATCATGCTGCTATAAAGACACATGCTCACGTATGTTTATTATGCACTATTCACAATAGCAAAGAGTTGGAACCAACCCAAATGTCCAACAACAATAGACTGGATTAAGAAAATGTGGCACATATACACCATGGAATACTATGCAGCCAAAAACACATGAAGAAATGCTCATCATCACTGGCCATCAGAGAAATGCAAATCAAAACCACAGTGAGATACCATCTCAGACCAGTTAGAATGGCCATCATTAAAAAAGCAGGAAACAACAGGTGCTGGAGAGGATGTGGAGAAATAGGAACACTTTTACACTGTTGGTGGGACTGTAAACTAGTTCAACCATTGTGGAAGTCAGTGTGGCGATTCCTCAGGGATCTCGAACTAGAAATACCATTTGACCCAGCCATCCCATTACTGGGTATATACCCAAAGGACTATAAATCATGCTGCTATAAAGACACATGCTCACGTATGTTTATTATGCACTATTCACAATAGCAAAGAGTTGGAACCAACCCAAATGTCCAACAACAATAGACTGGATTAAGAAAATGTGGCACATATACACCATGGAATACTATGCAGCCAAAAACACATGAAGAAATGCTCATCATCACTGGCCATCAGAGAAATGCAAATCAAAACCACAGTGAGATACCATCTCAGACCAGTTAGAATGGCCATCATTAAAAAAGCAGGAAACAACAGGTGCTGGAGAGGATGTGGAGAAATAGGAACACTTTTACACTGTTGGTGGGACTGTAAACTAGTTCAACCATTGTGGAAGTCAGTGTGGCGATTCCTCAGGGATCTCGAACTAGAAATACCATTTGACCCAGCCATCCCATTACTGGGTATATACCCAAAGGACTATAAATCATGCTGCTATAAAGACACATGCTCACGTATGTTTATTATGCACTATTCACAATAGCAAAGAGTTGGAACCAACCCAAATGTCCAACAACAATAGACTGGATTAAGAAAATGTGGCACATATACACCATGGAATACTATGCAGCCATAAAAATGATGAGTTCATGTCCTTTGTAGGGACATGGATGAAACTGGAAAACATCATTCTCAGTAAACTATCGCAAGGACAAAACCAAACACCGCATGTTCTCACTCATAGGTGGGAATTGAACAATGAGAACTCATGGACACAGGAAGGGGAACATCACATTCCGGGACTGTTGTGGGTGGGGGGACAGCATTAGGAGATATACCTAATGCTGAATGACAAGTTAATGGGTGCAGGAAATCAACATGGCACATGGATACATATGTAACAAACCTGCACATTGTGCACATGTACCCTAAAACCTAAAGTATAATAAAAAAAAATATATATATATATAAAAAAAAAGAAAGATACAGTAGATAGCATTTGAGTACTTCCATGGAAAGTTTTAAAAGTATTTGCACTAGAAGTCTAGCACCCACCATTATGCAATTTACCCATGTAAGAAACAAGCACATTTACCCTATGAATCTAAAATAAAAATTGTTAAATCCCCTGAAAATAAATAAATAAATTAATAAAAATAAAAATCAGCTTCCAGCCCATATGGTGGCTCATGCTTGTAATAGCAGCAGTTTAAGAGGCTGAAATGAGAGGATTCTTTGAGCCCAGGAGTTCAAGAGCAACCTGGGCAACATAGCAAGACCCAGTCTCTATCAAAAGGTAAATAAAAAGGGTGGGCATGGTGATGTGCACCTGTTGTCCTAGCTATTTGGGAGGCCAAGGTGGAAGGATTGCTTGAGCTTGGGAGGTTGAGGCTACAGTGAGCAGTGATTGCACCACTGCACTCCAGCCTGGGCAACAAAGCAAGACCCTATCTCAAAAAATATACATAATAAAAATAAAAATCAGCTCTCATTGATTTCTACATAAATATGCACAGGCGATGTCCATATAGACATAAATAATAATATATCTGACAATGGGTCCATATGATCTTCAAAATGTAAAATGCCTATCTGTGTAATTGACTGGTTAGTCTCATTAATGAATATAGATTCAATTCTACTTTCTTGTTCTAGATAAATTATATAATCTAGCTTTTCATTTCACTTATTTACTGATAACAACAGGAAGAATGACAAGATATCTATTTTGGAAAATTACTCTGGTACGAGTAAAGATGAAATAATGATAGAATTGCATGGAAAACTAGAAAAAAGTATGGTCTTCTGATATTCTATCACATCATATACTAAAGACCTCATAAAACTCAGATATTTTATCTAAAAATGTTATTTTCATCTTAGGAATGATCAAAGCATGAGACTAGAATTGTATTACAATGAGTCTCACAAGCACATGTGCTAAAAGGGAGGGGAAAACATCATTACTGATATTTTAAACGTACGTTTTACTTTCCATAAACATGAACCTCAACTTGATATGATGCAGATTGAAGGAAATCACCCATAATTCCATATTAAGAAGGCCTGTGATATTTTATGGGAAAAATAAATAGAGAAAATGCTAACAGAAACCCTATTAAGCATTAAGCTTTATGGAGCAAAGACAAATCCAGTGGTGAAAGATACACACTCGAGTTCTGTTTGTTGTCTTGGAACAATACGGTTTAGAGGTGACTGGTGGGTGAGGAGAACATATGCGAGTTCACCAAACAGAAAAGCTGAATGAGGCAATGCCTCTTCCTGACCATATCTCTTACTCAGATAACTATATAATTTATTGTCCAGTAAAGGGTATATTTAAAAATCATATTAAAAGTCATGCAATGAACTTGTCCAGGGAAATCAAGACTTAACAGTCTCACTCTGACAATAATGAATAGGGGCGTTCCCTCAAGATAGACTAGGACATGACCCCACACTGGCAGGTAGTAGTACCAGAAAAGAACCCATGGAAAATCTTTACCTTATGCTTGAGGTAGGGACCAGGCTAAAGTCAAAGCCAGACATAAAATTCTATCTAAAATATATCAACAATCGAAGAAAATATGTGGTGTACAGGCCTAGAATGTCTTTACTGGATCATTGAAATAGTAAGATAAATTCAAATTTTTACATTGTTTTATTTTCCTCCAGTTAGGGCTTGAGGTTTGTCTCTGGAGAGTGGCTGTCAATTGGAGCCTTGCCTTTCTGGAGTTCTGGGCAGGGGTTGTGGATGCTTAACATGTGTCTTTCACAGGAGACTTCCTTACCCCAGCAGTGGCCAGGTGTGCATCCCACGACCAGGCCTCCCTCTTACAGAACATCTGCTGAGACTAGGAGATGCCTGGTGGCTGTTGCCTGACCTATGTGCTGCGTATTTCTGACAAGAGACACTCTCAGAGACCCTGGCCAGGAGGAGAGTTAGGTTCCAGTGTAGGTCAGATCAGACACATGGACGCCACAGGACCAAACACGGGAAATCAGAGAAGTAGTTTTATCACTCACAGATCCAGAGAGAAGAGGGTAGCTGAGAAGAGGGTTTAGCTGTGTCCCCAGCCAAATTTCATCTTGAATTCCCGCATGTTGTGGGAGGGAACAGGTGGGAGGTAATTGAATCATGGGGGCAGGTCTTTCCCATGCTGTTCTTCTGATAGTGAATAAGTCTCACAAGATCTGATGGTTTTATGAAGTGGAGTTTCCCTGCACAATCTCTCTTGTCTGCTGCCATGTGAGACATGACTTTCAGTTTCCGGTATGATTGTGAGGCCTACCCAGCCACGTGGAACTGTGCGTCTATTAAACCTCTTTCTTCTGGAAATTACCCAGTCTTGGGCATATCTTTACCGGCATGTGAAAGTGAACTAATACAGTAGCACACCTCATAGGGTTGAACAAAATAGGGAAGATGAGTGGGGAGCAAGAGAGAGAAAAGGGGTCTGTGGGACTCCAGCCTTTATTGGGCCCAGAACATTACCCAAATAAGTTTTCCACGGGGCTCTAGCCGGTGGGGTGAGTGCCAGCAGGCACATTTCTTGGCTCCCGCTGCAACTTAGCAGGTCACTCTGGCATGTGGGGGCTGTCCATGTGGGCTGTGAGGTCTGTGGGGTGAGTCATGTAGGTTGTATCCAACGGTTCCATAGCGGGTAGTCACCAGGGGGAGGCAACTGTGTAGGGTCAATATCTAGACCAGCCACACTGAGGAACTGTGAGGGTTAAAACTGGAAATTGTCAAGGGACTCTGAACCCAGCTACCATATGAGAGAGTTCAACTTACATTCAATGTGAATGCCATGGCAATATTAAAATGTAAGAATTCGCTCCATACGTGCTTGAGGTAAATAGGAGAAACCTAGAATTTATGTAAACGGTGAGAAGGTTGGATGGATTTTCTGTCACGTATTTTAATACTTTCAGTTTATTATATATGTCAGTCCATCAGGCATTCAGAATTACATGCTTATGAAAATTTTTTGCACCGTCAGACAAAAGACAAAGGTAGAAGACATTTTTAGCCCTATAAACACTAGTAAATTAAAAACAGAAGGACCTTTATGTCCTAATATATCTGTGTTGTGAAAGGCTGCCCTGTGAAATCTGTGTTGTGAAAGGCTTTTTTTTTTTTTTTTTTTTTTTTTTTTTTTTTTATTATTATATTTTAAATTTTAGGGTACATGTGCACAATGTACAGGTTTGTTACATATGTATCCATATGCCATGTTGTGCTGCCCCCATTAACTCGTCATTTAGCATTAGGTATATCTCCTAATGCTGTCCCTCCCCCCTCCCCAAACCCCATAACAGTCCCTGGAGTGTGATGCTCCGCTTCCTGTGTCCATGAGTTCTCATTGTTCAATTCCCACCTATGAGTGAGAACGTGCAGTGTTTGGTTTTTTATCCTTGCCATAGTTTACTGAGAACTATGGTTTCCAGTTCCATCCATGTCCCTACAAAGGACATGAACTCATCATTTTTTATGGCTGCATAGTATTCCATGGCCTACATGTGCCACATTTTCTTAATCCCGTCTATCGTTGTTGGACACTTGGGTTGATTCCAAGTCTTTGCTATTGTGAATAGTGCCACATTAAACATAGGTGTGCATGTGTCTTTATAGCAGCATGATTAATAGTCCTTTGGATATATACCCAGTAATGGGATATCTGGGTCAAATGGTATTTCTAGCTCTAGATCCCTGAGGAATCGCCACACTGACATCCACAGTGGTGGAACTAGTTTACAGTCCCACCAACAGTGTAAAAGTGTTCCTATTTCTCCACATCCTCTCCAGCACCTGTTGTTTCCTGACTTTTTAATGATCACCATTCTAACTGGTGTGAGACGGTATGTCATTGTGGTTTTGATTTGCATTTCTCTGATGGCCAGTGATGATGAGCATTTTTTTCATGTGTTTTTTTGGCTGCATAAATGTTTTCTTTTGAGAAGTGTCTGTTCATGTACTTCACCCACTTTTTGATGGGGTTGTTTGTTTTTTTCTTGTAAATTTGTTTGAGTTCATTGTAGATTCTGGATATTAGCCCTTTGTCAGATGATTAATTTTCTCTCATTTTGTAGGTTGCCTGTTCACTCTGATGGTAGTTTATTTTGCTGTGCAGAAGCTCTTTAGTTTAATTAGATCCCATTTGTCAATTTTGGCTCTTGTTGCCATTGCTTTTGGTGTTTTAGACATGAAGTTCTTGCCCACGCCTATGTCCTGAATGGTATTGCCTATGTTTTCTTCTAGGGTTTTTATGGTTTTAGCTCTAACATGTAAGTCTTTCATCCATCTTGAATTAATTTTTGTATAAGGTGTAAGGAAGGGATCCAGTTTCAGCTTTCTACATATGGCTAGCCCGTTTTCCCAGCACCATTTATTAAATAGGGAATCCATTCCCCATTGTTTGTTTTTGTCAGGTTTGTCAAAGATCAGATAGTTGTTATGTGGCATTATTTCTGAGGACTGTGTTCTGTTCCATTGATCTATGTCTCTGTTGTGGTACCAGTACCATGCTGTTTTGGCTACTGTAGCCTTGTAGTATAGATTGAAGTCAGGTAGCGTGATGCCATCGGCTTTGTTCTTTTGGCTTAGGATTGACTTGGTGATGCGGACTCTTTTTTTGTTCTGTATGAACTTTAAAGTAGTTTTTTCCAATTCTGTGAAGAAAGTCATTGGTAACTGGATGGGGATGGCATTGAATCTATAAATTACCTTGGGCAGTATGGCCATTTTCACGATACTGATTCTTCCAACCCATGAGCATGGAATGTTCTTCCATTTGTTTGTATCCTTTTTTATTTCATTGAGAAGTGGTTTGCAGTTCTCCTTGAAGAGGTCCTTCGCATCCCTTGTAAGTTGGATTCCTAGGTATTTTATTCTCTTTGAAGCAATTGTGAATGGGAGTTCACTCATGATTTGGCTCTCTGTTTGTTTGTTATTGGTGTACAAGAATGCTTGTGATTTTTGTACATTGATTTTATATCTTGTGACTTTGCTAAAGTTGCTTATCAGTTTAAGGAGATTTTGGGGTGAGACAATGGGATTTTCTAGATATACAATCATGTCACCTGCAAACAGGGACAATTTGACTTCCTCTTTTCCTAATTGAATACCCTTTGTTTCCTTCTCCTGTCTGGTTGCCCTGGCCAGAACTTCCAGCACTATGTTGAATAGGAGTAGTGAGAGGGGGAATCCCTGTCTTGTGCCAGTTTTCAAAGGGAATGATTCCAGTTTTTGCCCATTCAGTATGATAATCGCTGTGGGCTTGTCATAGATAGCTCTTATGAATCTGAGATACCTCCCATAAATACCAAATTTGTTGAGAGTTTTTAGCATGAAGGGTTGTTGAATTTTGTCAAAGGCCTTTTCTGCCTCTATTGAGATAATCATGAGGTTTTGGTGTTTGGTTCTGTTTATATGCTGGATTACATTTATTGATTTGCCTATGTTGAACCAGCCTTGCATCCCAGGGATGAAGCCCACTTGATCATGGTGGATAAGCTTTTTGATGTGCTGCTGGATTCGGTTTGCCAGTATTTTATTGAGGATTTTTGCATCAATCTTTGTCAAGGATATTGGTCTAAAATTCTCTTTTTTGGTTGTGCCTCTGCCAGCCTTTGTTATCAGGATGATGCTGGCCTCATAAAATGAGTTAGGGAGGATTCCCTCTTTTTCTATTGATTGGAATAATTTCAGAAGGAATGGTACCAGTTCCTCCTCGTACCTCTGGTAGAATTCGGCTTTGAATCCATCAGGTCCTGGACTCTTTTTGGTTGGTAAGCTATTGATTATTGCCACAATTTCAGAGCCTGTTATCAGTCTATTCAGAGATTCAACTTCTTCCTGGTTTAGACTTGGGAGAGTGTATGTGTCGAGGAATTTATCCGTTTCTTCTAGACTTTCTAGTTTATTTGCGTAGAGGTGTGTGTGGTATTCTCTGATGGTAGATTGTATTTCTGTGGGATTGGTGGTGATATCCCCTTTATCCTTTTTTATTGCATCTATTTGATTCTTCTCTCTTTTCTTCTTTATTAGTCTTGCTAGCAGTCTATCAATTTTGTTGATCTTTTCAAAAAACCAGCTCCTGGATTCATTAATTTTTTAAAGGTTTTTTTTGTGTCTCTATTTCCTTCAGTTCTGCTCTATTTTAGTTATTTCTTGCCTTCTGCTAGCTTTTGAATGTGTTTTCTCTTGCTTCTCTAGGTCTTTTAATTGTGACGTTAGGGTGTCAATTTTGGAACTTCCCTGTTTTCTCTTGTGGGCATTTAGTGCTATAAATTTCCTTCTACACACTGTTTGAATGTGTCCCAGAGATTCTGGTGTGTTGTGTCTTTGTTCTCATTGGTTTCAAAGAACATCTTTGTTTCTGCCTTCATTTCGTTATGTACCCAGTAGTCATTCTGGAGCATGTTGTTCATTTGCCATGTAGTTGAGTGGTTTTGAGTGAGTTTCTTAATCTTGAGTTCTAGTTTGTTTGCACTGTGGTCTGAGAGACAGTTTGTTATAATTTTTGTTCTTTTACATTTGCTGAGGAGAGCTTCCAACTATGTGATCAATTTTGGAATGGGTGTGGTGTGGTGCTGAATAAAATGTACATTCTGTTGATTTGGTGTGGAGAGTTCTGTAGATGTCTATTAGGTCTGCTTGGTGCAGAGCTGAGTTCAATTCCTGGGTGTCCTTTTTAACTTTCTGTCTACTTGATGTGTCTAATGTTGACAGTGGGGTGTTTGAATCTCCAATTATTATTGTGTGGGAGTCTAAGTCTCTTTGTAGGTCACTCAGGACTTGCTTTATGAATCTGGGTGCTCCTGTATTGGGTACATATATATTTAGGATAGTGAGCTCTTCTTGTTGAACTGATCCCTTTACCATTATGTAATGGCCTTTTTTGTCTCTTTTGATCTTCGTTGGTTTAAAGTCTATTTTATCAGAGACCAGAATTGAAACCCCAGCCTTTTTTTATTTTCCATTTTCTTGGTAGATCTTCCTCCATCCCATTATTTTGAGGCTATGTGTGTCTCTGCACATGAGATGGGTTTCCTGAACACCGCACTCTGATGGGTCTTGACTCCTTATCCAATTTGCCGGTCTGTGTCATTTAATTGGAGCATTTAGCCGATTTACATTTAAAATTAATATTGTTATGTGTGAATTTGATTCTATTTTCTCTACTTTTTATCTCTCTACTGTAATATTTCTAAATTTTCATTTCTTTTGTCCTTCGTGCACCAAACGGAATGCTTTATTTTGACTTGTTATATTTCACACTTCATTTTCTAGTATGCCTTCAAAGTAGATCAAATACTATCTAAATTTTCACTATTGTATTTTTCAGTTCTAAAAATTGAATTCTTTTCCTTTTTCACATGTAATACTTAAAATGTATTTGCTGAAGTTCTCAATCTTTTTCTTTATTTGACTGTAATAAGAGTTATTAAAGTCAGTTTTAACAAATTTGCTATTCATGCAAAGTTATGTCCATTTATAACTAATGTTTATCCCTTTTCTTTATTTCTAGTCATATCGTGTTATCTCTTCTTTTGCCTGGATATTTTCCAATGGTATGCCATCTATTTATTATGAATAGTTTCAGGTGTAATTTGAGGCTTAGATTGATGTGATTTCCCCCCTGTTTGCTTTTTACCAGACAGAAAGCTTCGATTCATTTTTCGTCTCTGATGAATCAAGGATTGATATGATTCAAAGCGAATTTTTTAGCCCCTACAAAAGGTGGGCTATTTGCTGCTTACCCTCATAACAGACTAGCTAATTAGAACAATGTAAGGCTTGGGGTAATTACCAATGCTTCCTTCTCTTTGGCAGGGCTTTTAATCCTGTCCTCCCCTGCCCATCCGTCTCCCTATTTATACTTTTGTTTAAAGCTCTTCTCAGGGTGTCTGCCATCTCAAAGCAAACATGTGAAAATGACCCCAGGAAACATTTGTCCTCAATTCTGACCCCTTATCTTTGTGATTCTTTTCCTTGTGACCTGAGTTTGTAATTCTTCACTGCCATGTCAGCATTATGTCTTCAAATATATATTTTTAAAGGATCCATATCTCTGGTATTTTTCCAAATTGTCTAGTGTGTTATTTCACGCAAAAGACTTCATATCAAAAATAAATAGACGTTCACATATACTTCATAAGAAACATATCCAAATTCCCCACAGAAAGTATTCCACCGAGTCAGAAATAAGGAAATGAAAAAGAAAATCACCATGAAATGAAATCGCTACTCATTCACTACATAATGGCTAATATTAAAAAAGTATATATGTATATTTTATATGTATGTATATGACCTCTTATGATGCTATAATATGACCACCATGCTGTGTGTGTGTGTACATATATATATATGTAGTAACTCTTGACAAGGATGTAAATCAACTAGACCTTTCATATTAAGTATATTACTGATGCTGGGCAGGTGAGCCCCCAAATGGAGCTTAGCCTGTAATGGTTCTTGGCTTTGCCCAGGTAAGAATTCAAGAGCCAGCCAGAGGTACATGTAAACAGTTTTACTGAAGAGGCAGTGTTACAGCACTGTGACTCCTCCTGTAGAGCAGGGCTACCCTGTAGGCTGAGAGTAGCAGTTTAGGGCAGTTTTGCTGTTATTTATACCCACTTTCAATTGCATGCAGACTAAGGGACAGTTTATGCAGAAATTTCTAGGGAAGGGGCAGTAATTTTTGGGTCATTGGATCATTGCCATGCAGAGGGGCAATAACTCATGGAAGTTGCCATGGCAACAGTAAATTGACATGGCACACTGATGGTTGTGTCTGATGGAAAGCTGCTTCTATCCTTACGCTGTTTTAGCTAGTCTTCCATCTGGTCCAGTGTCTGAGCCCCACCTCTCGAGTCCAGTCCTGCCTTATACCTCAATACCACTTGGGACAAATATTTGGCATAATATACACAAACTAAACGACTGTGTGATCTACACACACACACACACACACACACACGGTATACAAGCTCCCCTCTAACTGGAAATGGCCCCAATATCCATTTCTCTGGTTATCCATCACTGCATAAGTAACCAGTACAAAACTGACTAACTTGCAAGGGTTTTCATGGGAAAGAATACTGTCCTGGGCTCTCAGTTTGTGTTTCTGGTTGGGCCAATAAAGCCCCTTCCTCATGCCTCTTTTCCGCTTATCGCTAGAGACAGAAGCTAAAAACGATGGCTTCAGGCTGCTAGAAGCCTAAAACAAAACAAAACAACAACAAAACAAGGTGGGTTGGACAAGCTTGCTAAAGCAACAACCACTTTATCTCAAGATTTTGTGGGTCATAAATTCAGTATGGGGCCAGCTGGGCAATTATTCTACTCTAGGCATGCACTGCCAGCTGAGGTCACTATGAAACACCCAGCTGGGAGGAAGAAGGGCCATTCTGGGAAAGTTAACATGGATTCATTCCCATGTTACATTCGTAGGGATGACTGGAAGGCTGAATCAGCTGGCACTGTTGACCCGCATACCTACACATGACTTCTATAGCATGGTGGTCACATCATAGCATCATCAGAGGTCTTATATGACAATTCAAGACCCTCAGATAGAATGTCTTAAGGGACTGGAAGTGAATGCTGCCTGTCTCAATGTTTAGGATGAAAAGCTTCTTGTGAAAAAGCCCAGCTTCACTTTCCTGTATTCTATTGATCAAAAAAGCCACAGAGCCCATGCAAATTCAAATGGAAAGGAAACTGATTATCTTTCCATCCAAGGAGTGTCAAAGTGTATGCACTTTCTTCTCTTCAACAGACACTGTTAAGAAAATAAAAGGACGAGCCACAGACTGAAATAAAGTATTTACAAAACACATATCTTGTAGATGATTGGTATCCAAAATATACACAGAATATTTAAAATTCAGTGTCAGGAAAACCACTCATTTGAAAAATTAGCAAAAACATCTGACCAGACACCTCACCAAATAAGATACACAGGGGAAAATATGCATATAAAAATATTCAACAGCCTATGTGGTTAGGAAATTGCAAATTACAGCAGCAATAAGTTACCACCACACTTGTATTAAAATGACGGGTGAGGATGTAGAATAACAGGAACACTCATTCATTGCTGGTGGGAATGCAAAATGGTACAGCCAGTTTGGAGGACAATGTGGTAGTTTCTTATAAAAATAAACATACTCTTCTCACCATACTATCCTGCAGTCATGCTCCAAGGCATTTGCTAAAATGATTTAAAAACATATCCGCAAAACAACCTCCACATGAATGTTTACAACATCTTTCTTTATACTACAAAATTTGAAAATAACCAAATAAGTAAGTGAGTATACACACCCTTGTGCATCCATACAATAAAGTATTATTTAGCAATAAAAATGAACGGTCAGGCCGCCACAGTGGCTCATGCCCGAAATTCCAGCACTCTGGGAGACTGAGGTGGGCAGATCACCTGAGGTCAGGAGTTTGAGACCAGCCTGGCCAACATGGCGAAACCCTGTCTCTACTAAAAATACAAAAGTTAGCTGAGTGTAATGGTGGGTGCTTGTAACGCCAGCTACTTGGGAGGCTGAGGCAGGAGATTTTCTGGAACCTGGAAGGTGGTGGTTGCAGTGAGTGGATATCTTGCCATTGCATGGCAGCCAGGGTGACAGAGCAAGATTGTCAAAAAAAAAAAGAAGAAGCTTTATCAAACCAAAAGAACACTGTATGATTTCAACTATATGACATTCTTGAGGAAGTAAAGCTCTGGAGACAGTATAACGATCAAGGTTAAGGGGGAGGGTGGGTGAGTAGCTAGAATATGGGAGATTTTTAGGGCAGTAAAATTTCTGTAGGATACTGTAATGGTGGACACATCATATTTTATATGCCTTTGTCAAAATCTGTAGAGTGTACAACACCAAGAATGGACTCTAATGTAGATTATGGGCTTTAATTAATTATAATTCAGTGAGTCATCTATTGTAATAAATGCACTATACTAGTGAGAGATGTTAGTATTAGCAGAAACAGGAAGCCATGTGGGAGTATATGGAAATTTTTATTTCTTTTTGGTAAATTTTCTTTAAATCTAAATTGTTTTTCTTTTTTTTTTTTTTGTTTGTTTTTCTTTTTTGGTATGAAATCTTGCTCCTTCACCAGGCTGGAGCACAGTGGTGAGATATTGGCTCATGACAACCTCTGCCTCCCGGGTTCAAGCAATTCCCCTGCCTCAGTGTAATCCCGAGTAGCTGGGATTACAGGAGCATGCAATAATGACCAGCTAATTTTTTGTAATTTAGTAGAGAAGGGGTTTTACCACATTGGCCAGGATGGTCTCGATCTCCTGACCTCATGATCCACGCACCTTAGCCTCCCAAAGTGGTGGGATTAGAGGCATGAGCCACAAAGTGCTGAAAAAATCTATTAATTAAAAAATGTGTTTGTAGCCATCTTTAATCTACCATGTCCATTAGCAGATAAATACTATAAGCAAAATAACAACAATGAAATAAACATAGACTTAGAGTATATACTCTGATTCATTTAATAAAAATTTGAAAATAGACCAAATTACTCTATGATAAAAAAAATGTTTTACTATTGAGGATGGGGGTTAGTGTTTGGAAAAGGGCAGGAGAAGTATCACTACTTTTAGTAATGTTCTATTTTCATACATGGTCATAAGCAAATAATTGTGTTTCATTAATCAAGTTGTCCATATTTAATCATTGTATTTTTCTGCATGTATGATATGTCAATAAAATGTCTTAAATTACAAAGATAGAGAAGATAGAGAAAACCACAAGAAGACATACACAAATGTTAAACCTAGAGAGAAATTTTAATGTAAGTAAGTCTCTGAATGACTGGTAGAACAAACAGAAAAATAATCAGGATGTAGAGATTTGGAAGAGCATGATTACAAAAATTGACATATCTGTCTTTTAATATAGGTAGAAACATAGTTAGATCAAAAAAGGACTTGTCTTAGAGCATGATTTTGAAAATGGTGGAATCGAGTTTGAATCTAGTAACTACATATAAATAAATGTCTTAAAACTCATCTGTTAGCCAATTAAGAAATATTATTGTAATAGATATTAGAAAATATTTTTTATATATATTTTTTTTATTATACTTTAGGTTTTAGGGTACATGTGCACAATGTGCAGGTTTGTTACATATGTATCCATGTGCCATGTTGATTTCCTGCACCCATTAACTTGTCATTCAGCATTAGGTATATCTCCTAATGCTGTCCCTCCCCCCACCCCACAACAGTCCCCGGAATGTGATGTTCCCCTTCCTGTGTCCATGAGTTCACGTATGTTTATTGCGGTACTATTCACAATAGCAAAGAGTTGGAACCAACCCAAATGTCCAACAACAATAGACTGGATTAAGAAAATGTGGCACATATACACCATGGAATACTATGCAGCCATAAAAAATGATGAGTTCATGTCCTTTGTAGGGACATGGATGAAACTGGAAAACATCATTCTCAGTAAACTATCGCAAGGACAAAAAACCAAACACCGCATGTTCTCACTCATAGGTGGGAATTGAACAATGAGAAAATATTTAAAAAATTGAGAGGATTTCACGGGCTAAGGAAATAATTTTACTTGCAATTGGTAGTTCAATTACATACATATATACCTATAGGTAGTTTAAAATATTTCTGATTACTTTATATAGTTTTAAAAAGCATTGATATCTGTTTGCACTATATGGTCTATAGAGTACACATACCAAACACGATTATAGCTCTTCTGCTATAAACTTCAAATGTCTAATTAATGCAAAATTGTAGAATGAGGAGAGTTCTTTGCAACTTTTTTTTTTTACTAAATAGAATATAGGAAAGATAGCTGCAAATATACCTGAGACACTTTTCTGTGAGTATGGTGGTAGCCTTTTTATTTGTATTTCTTTTTTTTTTTGAGAAATGGTCTCACTTTGTCAGCCAAGATGGAGTGCAGTCATATGATCAGAGCTCACTGAAGCCTTCACATACTGTGCTTAAGCGATTCTCCCACCTCAGCCTCCTGAGTAGCAGGGACTGCAGGTGCATGACACCATATTAGCTAATTTTTGTAAAGATGGGGTTTCACCATGTTGCCCTGGCTGATCTCCAACTCCTAGACTCAAGAGATCGGGCCACCTTGGCCTCCCAAACTGCTGGGATTATAGTTTTGAGGCACCACAATCAGCCCAGCCTTAAAAAAGTCTGACTAGAGATCTTTATCTATGTATATGTATATCTATATATAAAATAAACATATGTGTTTATTATGTAAAAATATATATTATTAATATTATATAAAATTTTTTTTCAAGGTAGAAATATATAAAGAGGGTGCCTGTAGATCCCGGGTCATTGTGTAGTGAAGCTCAAGGCCTCTGAAGAAATGCCCCTTGCATCTTTTGTCTGGGCTAGAATCCAAGAAGGGAAAGCAGCAAATGCACTGGTTCCCAGGTACTTGGCATCCTACAGAGAGAAACATATTTGAGCTAGGGTAGCGTTAAACACCCTTGTTCTTACTCTCCTGTTTTATGTAGTGAGCAGAGACTAGCTTCATGAGAACAGACTGTGACAGTCAAGGCTGTCTGTTATTTTGTGCAGCATTAATTGAGAAATTCTAGCACCTGAAGACCTCTGGGCCATTTGAGGGTAGGTGCAGGGGAGGAAAGGGAAGTTTGCATGCCTCCTGCTGTGGAGAGGACCCGTGGGAAGCACAGACCTTGTCCTAACTGAAGGCAGACCCCGTTGCTAACCAGCTTCTCATCAGCCAACCCTGGATGGGTTTCAATGTCTATTTACTAAATAATCCTTATTGCTTTTCTTCATATGGGCAAAGTATGGTTTACAGGGAATATTGTTCCTTTGAACACCCATCGTGCAAACCCCTTCCTGTGGTGGGAAAACAGGCTTCCATATGTGTCTTATTGGGAAACACATAGGGAATTTCTATGTTTTTACTGCATCTATTTCATGGATATGGGAACTGAATAGTGCCCATCAAAGGCTCACCTGATGATGGAAATTGATCTGAGGGCACGGAAGGACAGAATTCTTTCTTTGTTCCTGGGCAGTGGTGGTTGAGGGATCATTTTGTGGCAGCTACAGCGGCAATGATGGAGGCAGAACGGAGGGCTCAGTACCAAGACAAGGAGAGACCTGGTCTCACAATGGCAGCATTGCAGGGGTGCACTCTACAGAGCATTTGCTCACATGGTTTTGGGCACTGTCTCTAACTACATTGCTTCCCCAATAGGTTGACCAATTCTAAATAACTCCTTTTCTCTTTAAAAAAGCAAACTTCATTTGTGTTGCTTCCAATTGTGAATGACACCAATTGGCCAGTTATCATTCAAATTCTCTGTTACTTAATCCTGCCTTTTCCTAACGTATGCAACTTCCCCTAAAAAATTGGACACTTTGTTGCTTACTCATTGTCTTTACACATTTTAAAATGTTGCTTTATTCCCCCAATCCCTAACTACATTTTCGTTTTGCAAGTGGAGTCCATGTGTTCTTGATTTACATGAAGCTCAAAATAATGGTTATAGTAACTAGTACTTCATAATTAAGCAAAAAGTTCTTCTTGAAAAATGACAGAACTATACATAGAGATGACAACATGAAGAGATATTTCCTGAGATCACAAAGTTATGGTATGGCAGAACTAAAACTGTGAGTAGAGATTCTGTTTTCCCAATCATTATTTCTACCACCAGCTTTCTATTTTGATGTTAATAAGGTTCTTATTTGGGAAACCCTACATATTTGCCAATGGTTAGTTCATTGACAAAGAAATAAAAAGAGCTTCAAGAACACTCTAATCTATGAAAAATAAAATATCTATAATTGGCCATACGAAAAAATAGGTCTTGATATATACTGAGATCATTTTATTTTGTGCTAGACAAATGAAGTCATAGAACAGAATGTGCTTTAAATATTATGAATAGTGCTTGCGTGTGTGTGTGTGTGTGTCTATAGATGCATATTAGGCCGCTGAAAAGTTTTACTATTCTTTCCAGGAGAGAGACTGCCAATTTGAACATAATTAGAACAAGTATATTGCTTCTTCATATTTTTATTAAGGCAAAGAGAGTCTAGTTAAAAATAATTCAGCTTAACGTGGAAATGCTATAAATTGCTGTGAAGTGAGTTGCTGGCTATGGCTTGTCAGAGCAAATATATTGTACAGAACTTAGGGGAGAATTAGTGCTTACGCATTAAAATCAAATCATCTTGCAGCACACTGAGAAAAAGGTTAGATTTTTAAAATAATTTCAAAGTCATGAAAAGAGCAAATATGCTCAACAAAGAGCCTAGCAACCCTCAATGACCAATTCCCGTTTTATATAGTTTGGTACCTGAATTAGAACCCCAGAATCTACAAATTCCTCTGCGTGTGGGTGCTACAGTTGGAGGATTTTATAACACTGCTATCACCAAGCTCTCTTTTGATATTCACTTTAAGGAGACAATTTATGGGAAACCAGAGAGCATAAACCAAAGTAGATATCTATCTGGATAGATAGGTACATCTCCATTTCATTGACGGGATACCTTCTGGCCTAGTGTGAGTACAACCTATGGGTGTGGTTGGAGAGAACATGCGTTCCACCTGAATGGCAGATCAAGATTATTCCTTCTTATCTGCTGCAATGGCTCATGTGTTAAGGAGAGGAGCGAGACAGCAAGAACTGCATTCATTCAGTCATACAGACCAAAAGGAGGAATGTCGCCCAGCCCTCTAAACTGACCCAGAACCCAGCTCATGTCTCAACTGCTACCTCTACTACTTAGAAAGAAGTAACTCCGCCAAAGCAAGGTTCTGGACAAATATATTTTTATTGATCATATACAAATAGATGAAGATGGACTTGGATGTTAAGAAAAATAATACTATACAAAATCAAGAGTAGACAGTCGCCTCTAGACTTAAATTAAGAGTGTGTACATTAGATAATTTAATCCAATGCATCAGGTCAAAACTTGAACAAACCTTTTGGCCTAAAATTCAGGGAAGCATGTCCTCCACAAAACAGAATCAAAATATAAATAAAAGACTTGCTTAAGATGAAAGGAAACCTTATAAATGAAAAGAAGCCAGATGAGAGGCACGTAACTGAGAATGAAAAGAAACTGAGTGGACAAAATAATTATGAGAAGATGAATCTTCAAATCAGAAAGAGGGAAAAAAGCTTATTTGATAATATGGGAACTCAAAAGAGAGTGAACACAAATGTGAAAATTCGAAGAGTACAGAAAAGTAGCATAACTAAACTAAGAGTATGAGAAAATGTATACAATTTTAAATAATAAGAACAGAAATTAAAAGTTAGAATAATGTGTTATATTTTATTAGAGCAACACTGAAGAAGAATGAAAACAAGAAATGGTATGACTAAATATGAACATAATGAGAACAGAACACTATTTTTAAAATTTTAAGTTTCTAAGTTTATCTGAAATTTTAATTTTGGTTTCTTATATAATACCACAGTTATTAGGAAGGTATTAGCTAGTAACATTATTTGCAGTGATATTTTAAGTATTTGTCCTAGAAAAATTTCATTTTTAAAAAATTTATATTTAAAAATACATTAAATGTGTATATACATCAATCATATATATCGATTTCTGTTTTTTTTAAATTGCAACTGAAATTTGTATTTTTGTGTTCCTGGAATAAAATAAACTTGAATAGATTGTAATATGTTACTCATGCTGTAATTCAATGTATTTGAATACTTTAAGAATGTTACATTTATAGTTAACAGATGTTGACCTATAAATTTTCTTTCATATAATGATGTTGTGAGACAATCTAAGAAGAATTAAAACCTTAAATTCGTGTATTCCTACTTTTCTCTCTGTTCTCTAACTAATATATTTTAATTACAGATGGAGGAACAGATAAATGTTAGATAAATAGGTATATAATAGATAGATCATCCAAAATTATTATTCTTATGATTTTATGTTGTCAGTATTTACCTCTATTTTTCTACATGTTTATCCTTCCAATTTAGTTCATTACTTCCTGCCCCTTTGATGTCATATATATAAAAAGGAAATGACACATGGTGGCCGGGATGTAGAGAGAGCCACAGGACTTGTGAATAAAATCCATAGGCAAGGATGTGGCGATTCCTTTTGCAGTATTGGAGGGAATGCCAAACGCTACGTTTGCTGTGGAAAAGAGTATGGTAGTTCCTCAAAAAATCCAAATGGTATTGCCATATGATTCAGCAGTGCCACATCTCAGGATAGCAAAAAATTGAAAGCAGAGTCTTGAAAAAATATTTGCACATCCATGTTTGCAGCAGCATTATTGGCAATAGCTAAAACGTAGAAGCAATTGAAGTGTCCAACAACAGATGAATGGATAAGCAAAATATGATATACACATACAATGGAATATTATTCAGCCTTAAACATGAGGGAAATATTCTGACATATGTTGCAACTTGGATGAAACTTGAGGATATTATGCCAAGTGAAATAAGTTAGTCAGTGAAGGACAAATACAGTATAATTCCATTTGTATAAGGCAGTTAAAGTGGACAGAATCCTAGAGATAGTACAATGATGGTTGCCAGAAGCTGGGGGGAGGAAGAAATGGGGAAGTATTGTTTAATGGGTGTAGAGTTTCAGTTTTACAAGATGGAATGAGTTATGGAGATGGATGGCAGGGATGGCTGCACAATGGTGTGACTATAGTTAGTACTACTGAACTGTGCACTTAAAGTGGTTAACAGAGTAAATTTTATGTTATGTGTATTTTACCACATTAAAAAAATAAAATACTTTTAATCCCAGCACTTTGGGAGGCTGAGGCGGGCGGACCACGAGGTGAGGAGATCGAGACCACGGTGAAACCCCGTCTCTACTAAAAAATACAAAAAATTAGCCGGGCGTGGTGGCGGTCACCTGTAGTCCCAGCTACTCGGAGAGGCTGAGGCAGAAGAATGGCTTGAACCGGGGAGGCAGAGCTTGCAGTGAGCCGAGATTGTGCCAATTGTGCCACTGCACTCCAGCCTGGGCGACAGAGCGAGACTCCATCTCAAAAAAAAATAAATAAATAAATAAATAAATAAATAAATAAATAAATAAATAAAATAAAATACCTTAGGAACACTTTCATGAAAGAGTCCACATAAAATTCATTTTAATGCCCGTGTTTATGCATAGCTTTCTATTTTTATTCCAAATTAGAATATAATGCTAATCAAGCATAGTGACTGTGTTTCTTGCTTCCTCTAGTCTGCAGGTAGCATCCAAATGTAATAAACTACTTATTAATGTTGCATCTATTTATTTTCTGCCTTATACCAAGCTTGTGGGATTCTCTTAAATACAACATTGTTATACTTACACATATGCAATACCCATTAGCATCGCCTTCCTAAATTAGGGGAAATTGATCCTCTGTAAGGTGGAGTAACTTACTAAGATACAAAACTCAGCATTAAAATCTGTATACTTCAATATCCTGCCCTCTTCTCATTTGTCTTTTCTGCCTTTTATGTATGTGTTAGATGTTCAATAAATTCTCTGTTTTAAACTGAATTTAAGCCGTGGAGCAGTGTTTTGTTGAACAAGAAATATGATATAGGACACTCTTCCTACCTTTCATTTATGATCCAGTTCATGAAAAAGAGAAATTCTTTCATTGTGCTAGAAGCTTAAAATAATGAAAATGCCACTTTCTACATTAAACAGAAACTGAAGGGAATGAAGGTGAATTGCATGAGACATAGAAAACAAGTGGGAAAGAAATCTAGTATAATTTGCCCTTTGTGTACCTTTATTATTTAGCGTTTGAGTAAATGTTTTCCCCCAAATATCTTCCCATCTTAATTCATGTCTATAAAGTAGACATTTATGTCTCACCTTGTCAAGAAAGGCAAACTCTAACATAAACTTCCCAAAAATGCTTCCTGCTAAAACGTAAGCTCACTCTGGTTAGAAATTAAGCTCACTTCATAAAGATTAACTGGAATCTAATCTTTGCATGCTGTTCTCTGAACTTGAATGAAGGCTGTCCATCAGGCATACAGGGAATGACGGAAAAGGTGACAACAGAATATGAATGCTATGTCACTAACCTTCAAAGATGACCTTCTTTTTCTTTTAAATTCTTGATATCTTAAGACTTAATTAACTCATTTCTCTTTGCCCTTAGTTCAACATTGTGCTATACCAATACTCATGTAAAGCAATGATGTAATGTAATAAAAATGGCATTTTTCTTTCATGTAGATGCCAGCTAACTGGCATTTTTACTATCAACATAGTTCTCTTGTCAATTTTTCATTCTGTATTGGTAGTAATTGATAGGTATTTCTGAAGGGATGAAGGTGTTTCTGTGTTCATTGTGATCCAAACTGTTTTTAGACCTAGTGGTGTTTGTAAAACAATTTGTGCCAGCTGATCAAGGACCACTGTGGCAGAAAGCAGCAAACTTGCATAAGAAGTCACTGCCTCATAAGTTGGCTTTGAAAACTAGGAGCTTACTCTATAGTCTTATGAATCAAAAACATTGATAGATGTAGTATAAGATTACAATCATATTTTCCTTTTGACAGTCACATTATAAAGCATGATGTACTGCAATTAATCTCAGTTAGCTGATCACAATTAAAATTAATAATGTTTATTTTGCTGATAAACAATCATTACTCTCCTGTTCTGAAATGTGCAAGTAATTCTTGTAATTTTAATACAAATTTGCATATCATTACTAATTGATTTAATCTCATTGGATTTGGTTCACGGATCCAATTTATTAAAATATTGATAATGGGATAATGATTTGTCTCCCCATTTCATTTGCACTAAAAGCCACAATTCTTACAATGGTCTGCAAGCCCATCATGATCTGCGCCATGTTAACCGCCAAAATTCCTTCATATCTTCACCCTTGATCTTACCAGTGGTCCTGGCCACCTCACTGTCCTCTGGACATGCCAACATACTGCTGTCTTATGACCAAGACTCTAGCTAATTTCTTGGCTTGGAAAGATAGCCCTGCATATATCCATTGATCAGCTCATTCAACCTCCTCAAGTCTTTACTGAATCCTCTCATTCTCAATGAGATCTATTCAGTATTTCAAACTGCCTCCCAGCTGCAACACTCCAAAACCCCTTACTCTTCTGTGTATTTTTGAAAGGGTTTATTGAGATATAATTTACATAGTGTAGAGTGCACACATTAATGTGTACAAGTCAATGGCTTTTAGTATATGCACAGATAAGTGGAGCCATCATCACAGCGAATTTTAGAGCATTTTCATAACTTCACAAATAAACCCCTGCTTCTTTAGCTGTTAACCTCCTATGCACCCATCCCCTACTCAATCCTAAGCAACACAAATCTGTTTTCTGTCTCTGTAGATTTTCCTATTCTATTTTCATCTAAACAGAATCATACAATGGGTGGCCTTTTGTGCCTGGCTTCTTTCAGTTGGCATAATGCTATCAAGGTTCATGTACTTATTGGTACTTTATTTCTTTTCATAACTGTATAACATTCAATTTCATGGATATAACATTTTGTTTATCCAATAATATTCTTATTGACATTCGAGTTGTGTTCAGCCTTTTGCTATTTTAAATACTGCTGCTAAAAATACTTGTGTACAATTTGTGTTTGAACACCTCTTTCCAATAATCTGGGTGTATACCTAGGAATACATTTCTAGGTCATATGACAATTCTATGTTTAATATATTTAGAAGCCATCAAATTATTTTCCAAAGTGGCCAGTTCTAGCCATAGAGTATCTAACTGTGGTTTTGATTTGTTGTCTCCTGATGAGTGATGCTGTTGAATACCTTTTAATGGAATTGACCGTTGGTCTATCTTCTTGGGAAACATATCTATTCCTATCATTTATCAGTTTTAAGTTGGGATATTTGTTACTGAGTTAAAACAATTTTTCTATATTCAAGATACATATATATGAAGACATATAGATATGTGTTTTTCAAATATCTTCTCACAATTTTTGAGCTGCCTTTTGACTTGCTTGGTTGTCTTTTGAAACACTAATGTCTTTAATTTTTAAGAAATTTTAAATATCTAATTTTTATTTTGTTGCTCATGTTTTTGGTGTTACAGCTATTTCTTTGCTAGATCCAAAATCCTGAAGATTTTCCCATACGCTTTATTCTAGCTCTTTCATGTATGTCTTTAATTCATTTGAGATAATATTTTTGTATGCTTTGGGGTAAGTGTTCAGATTTATTATTTTGCAAGTAGTGATCCATGTGTACGTTGTTGACCCAGTTTGTTCAAAGACTGTCTCTTCCTCATTGAATTGCACATGGCACCACTGTAAGAATCCATTGACTATACATAGTTTTACATGTGGACTCTCAATTCTCTTCCATTAATCTAGATAGTTTTCCTTCATCAGTATTGTGTTGTCTTGATTATTGATGCTTTGCAGTAAGGTTTGGAGCACGGCATTGTGAATTATCCTAATACGTTTTCTTTTCTCAAGATTATTTTGGCTATTTTGAGTCCCTTACAATTCCATGTGTATTTTAGAATCAGCTTGTCAGTTTCTAGACAGAAGTCTGTTGGGATACTTGCAGGGATTTCATCAAATCTGTAGTTCAAATTGTAAAATACTACAATAATAAATCTTCCAATTCATGGCTGTAAGATATTTGCTAATTATTTAAATCTTCTTTAAATAATAATTTTTAATTTACAGAGTAAAATATTGTGTCACATTTTCCAAATTAATTATTTATTTCTTTTTTGATGCTATTGTAAATTGAAGTGTTTTCTTAATTTCATTTTGGGGTTTTCATTGTAGATGTGTGCAATTGATTTTTGTATATTTATCTTGTATGCTGTAATATTGCTGAAATAATTTACTAGTTCTATCGTTCAGTGGATTCCTTAAAATTTTCCATATACAAGAATGATATTTCCAAATAAAGTTTTATTTCTTTCTGTTCAATATGGATGATTCTTATTTCTTTACTTGCTGATTTGCCCTGCATAAAATCTTTAGTACAATGTTGACTAGAACAGGGCAAAGTATATATCCTATTCTTATCTCTGACCATAGCGGGAAAGTATCCTTTCTTTCACCTTTAAGTTGAATGTTTGCTGTTGGCTCTTCACAAGTGCCATGTATCTGGTGTAGAAAGCTCTCTATTCCTGGTTCATTGAGTTTTTATTTTTAATCATTAACGCATTTGGATTTTGTTAAATGTCTTTTCTGAATCTATCGAGATGATCATGCAATTCTTGTTTCTTATTCTATGGATAAGATGTATTACCTTAATGGATTTTGGGCTCTTAAACCAATCTGGGATTACTAGTATAAATTTCACTTTGTCATAGTGCATAATTACATGTTGCTAGATTTGATATGATAGTATTTTTAAGGAATTTTGCATTTATACTTATAGTAGTTTTATTTTTCTATGCTATTTGGACTAATTTTTGTATCAAGGTAACACTGGTCCCACAGAATAAATTGGGAAGTGAATATTTCTCTTTTTGAAAAAAGCTAGTCAAAAATTAATATCAGTCATTCAATACTAACAAATATTATTAAGGTTATAAATTATTAATTTCTCTAGTTTTTATTTTCTTCCTTCTGCTTACTTTAGGTTTAGTTTGCTATTTTTTCCAGTGCCTTAATGTGGAAGGTCATCTTATCTCATCCTTTCATTTGTCTTTTCATTTCTGAAAGAGTGTCTTTTTAGCATCAGGTGAGCTCCCCAGGTTGGTAGTACTCCATGTTTATTGCTGTACAACAATGACAGGTAATATGTCCTGAAGACAATGGAAACTTAACATTCAAAATCCTCTAGATTCCACCTTATATGATATGTCTCTTCCTTTGATTGGTCTTAATGTCTACGCTTTCTCTATTATAAACCACGAGTACAATAGCATTCAGTGAGTTCTGTGAGTCTTCTAGTAAATTCTTGAAACTGAGGGTGTTCTGGGGAAACCCCTGAACTGGCAGTTGGTGTCAGAAGTGGGAATAGTCTTATATGGCCTCTTCCTTTGAACTTTGCAGCTGGACCCAAACTGCACAATTTGGGCCAGAAGTCTCGTGTTGACTTTGCAGCCTAAAGTACCTTGTAGTTTGTCTAACCCTCAATAAATTTGCTTTCATCAAATATTGTATTTGTTACCCCGAAATTACCATCATGTTTTTTTTCTCCAAATAACTAACATTCGGAGAAATAGCCAGCTGGATCTGTAACTCTCAGAAACAAGTGATCCATATACCATATAAGAGGCTATTTCATTTTGCCTCCTTCCACCAAATCTTAGCAACCTCAACCATTGCCATAAGCCACTGTAGGCCTACCGGCTACAAACAAACAAGTATCTTTTAAAAACACTTCACACTCCCGTTTGACAAATTTCCCAGCAAAGTGATGCCTACTTTCACTCTGTGCAAGTGGCTCATATTCACAAAGTCTGGAGATATTATTCATGTAGTGTGAGAAAATCATCCCAGCCATGCCAGCACATTCTCCTTCCCATGATATGCTTAGTTTGCAAACATATTCAGGCCATGGGTGAGAGATTTGTATTTCACAGTACAACAGTTTTATGGAGGACATTGAAACTTAGATTGAGCATTTTAGTACAGTCACCCATCACTGAATGATAGGGATATATTCTAAGAGATGCATCCATAGGCAATTTCATCATTTTGCAAACATCAGAGAGAATATTACAAACACCTAGATTGTACAGCCTAGCACGTCTAGGTGATATGGTATAGCCTCTCTCTCCTACTTTACAAACCTGTGTACTACATTACTGTACTGAATACTGCAGGCAATAAGAACAAAGTGGTAAGAGTTTATGTATCTAAACATACTTAAACATAAAAAAGTATGTAAAAATATGTATTATAATCTCATGGGACCACTTTTGTATATGTAATCCCTCTGACTGAAATGTTATTATGCATGACGTGACACTGACAAAATAAAATAATAAATTGTAAACAATGTACACATGTATCAAACATATTAACATTATAAAAATAAACATATTTATTCAGGGTAAGAATTTGTAATGATCACAAAATATTCACAGCTTGTATTTTAGTAGAGTTTCAAATGCCTAGTTTAATTACTATTTATTTCTTTGTGTATTTTAAACCTGCACATTGTGCACATGTACCCTAAAACCTAAAGTATAATAAAAAATATATATATATAAAAAAAAAAATTTAAAAAAAAAAAAAAAAAAAAAAAGAATAAAATTTTTAATAAAGCTAAAAAAAAAATAAATAAACATGTATATAATAAATATTTTTCAGGTTCAACTATATATCCATCCTACTGGCTCTTAAAAATATTAGTTAAAATCAATTAGTAAATTAATGTATACAAATACACATATGTGTATCATTGAGTGTGTGTGCATGTATGTGTGTGTAAATATAATGTATGTGTGTGTAAATGTAATTGGATGCATCCTAATATTTACCCTTACCTACAAGATTTCCAAGATTCATTTATTATCTTTAGATGATGTGCATTTAAAGATTTACCAAATAAAACTGTGATCCTGGAAAATATCAAGATGTTATTAAATTCACCTTGTGCACGTAATTGTTTCTTTCAATTTGTTTCTTGCAAAACTTGCAGTAACGCTCATGCACAAAATAATTTTCTAAATAAAATATAAAAACATTTTCTCAGTCATTAATTCTTAATTATAGAATAATGTTGCCCTTCAGAGTTCTGAATCTTTTGCATGTTGTATACATTTCACTAACTAGAATGACTTCTGAAATATTGGCATTAATTAATGTCACTCAGCAATTATTGATTTCAAAGAAATTAAATACCATTCCTATTCTGAAACACAAGGGTACTTTGGCATCTAATTTAATCAAGCTCTTTGTATCATCAGCTACACTTTAATTACTTAATAAACATTTCTCTGTGTGAGAAAGATTGAGCACGTTATTGTGCTTCTTTAAGATGCTACTTTTGCTTAATCTAGAGATAGGCAATGCTCCCTATAAGGGACAAAGAGAAAAATGAATGAGCAATAGAGATGTGACAGGCATGGAAAAAGACAATACATTTATAAAACAAATAGGGCCACAGACGACGATAATGGGGATCAAATCTTGAGATACTGACTCAGTTCATAACCGCACTATATAATAGAGCAAATCATTTCTTAATATTTTTACAAATGGAATTTAATTTAAGATGAATAGTGTTTTAAACAAGGCAGGTCATCTTAAAATAAAATAGTGGAATAAAGTTTTAAAACCAAGGTAAAAATCACAAAGATTTTATAAAGAGCTTTTTGTCATGCAATTTAATATTTTTGTTTATTTAAAATCACCCAAATCAAAATAATTATATCTTAATTAACAAATAACCATCAGAAGTTAACTAATTTTTACTTTATAATACTAGGTTTAAAAATTCTTAACTATATTTTTAATCATATATGCTTATATATAAAATAGACATAGGATATATATTTACATGTTCACAATATTATATTGTAATTATTCCTGTGGATGTGGTTTTTTAATAGAATTAATAAGTACTTTTAAACATTTTCAATTTCAATGACATATATGTTTGATTTTTCTTTGGCAAAGCATACATATATTGATAGGTAATAATGTGAAAATCTTCTAAAGACATTGCAGGAACATGAAAATGTAATTAAATACTCACTAATTTGTAATGTCTTACGTAACTGGAACAGATTTAACTGAAAATTGCTTTTATATAATACTCAAACGAGACTAAAAACATATTAACTAGCGGAGTAAGTCTTCAAATTGATAATCTGAACTATGTAAGAGGAGAAACTTCAGACACTAAAATATTTGATATGCTACAAAATATTTATATAAACTATTATTTAACAATTTCTGTTTGTAGAGTGCTATGCAGTCATCAATATAAATGGCATCTCAATTCTTTCTGTAGCTTTGACCACATTTACCTCCTAATTTTAATTTTTAATATGTTGGAGCAGTGCATACAACTAGATTCCGATCTTCCTTTTAATGAGTAAAAATATGTCCTTTGAGACAGCATTAAAGAAAGAGCACCTTGTATAAATTCAATGCCAAGAGACAAGATATTCTTGATTCTGAAGTCTTGTTCTTTTATACAGAAATGTAATTAATAATAAGAAAAGCAAGACATAGATGTGGAGTCTATTTTAATCAAAAATTGTCTATAGATTTTGATGATAAAATTTAAAAATCTACTATATTTAGTTAGTTACAAAAAACTAGGTTGTGGGAACATATTTGGTCAATAAAACACCCCTAACCAAATGCTGACAAGAAAGAAAGTTAGGTACAACCTTTCTTCTCTGCAGATGGCCTGAGATGGGTTAATTTGAAAGAATGCTTCCAAACCTGAGGTGACCCCTGAGAACAGCATAATCCACTGCTGTCTCCTACATTCAGTTTCTCAGTTTGTGCTCTTTTAATTTTGGGGGGAGGGAAGCCAGTTCTTTAAACCGATCTTCAGCATGATGGCAGAGCCAAGGAATGTGGACCGGTGGCACGGTGTCTGACTTTGTTCCAGCAGCCACTTGGGCTTTCTCTGGGTCTCCTCTGCCCTAGGGATAGCACCACTATTGAAAACATGTCTTTGTGACATTCTCTATGCCAGGAACTCCCAACACATTTTCCTTGAAACTGATGAAATGAATAAAAATCCACCAAGAGGTGTGCTGTTTGATTCTGTTTCCTCCTTTCTGCAGCCCTTCTTGATCATCTAATCTTTTTAAATACATTGTCGATCACCAAAAGGAGCATAAGGTGTATATTCATTTGTAGCAGATGGATTAATAGCCCAGCCCCTATTCCTTACCTGTAGCTGCTGGGAAGAAAACCATTCTTAACTCTACAAGGTCTCATCTCCAGAATTTGCACCTGTTTCTAGCTGAGGACTTTCTCTAGCAGCACGGGAGCTTGTTACTGGGCATGTAGTAGGAAGAAAAGGTGAGGGTAACTAAGAAGAATCTCCCTGGATTCAGTGATGTCATTCTGAGGCATGTTCCACATAACTTCCCATAGAATTAAGCCCAGATATCTAACACAGGAACTTGCCTCTTAACACATGTGCTATTGGCTTTTCTATCTTTCCTGTTTTATTTTGTTCTCTCTTCCTTGTCACACTTTCGCTGTGTCCTCACTCCTGCTTTAAGAATACCCAAACAAATACGTTCATTTATTTTTTTTTTAACTCTCAGAACACAGATGATAGTTGAACTCGTAATCTATGATAATCAGCTTGGATGCTATGCTGACAGTAAGTTGGTGAACTCACAATGTCTAATTAAGATAAAATTAAAAAATATATTGATTCATGTCCAAAGATTTAAAAACCCTAAGTGGCAGTGTCACAATTACTTCTTTTGAGTTCACATGGTTTGTTAAATGCCTACAATTATTTTAAAGGAAGCCTTGTGTCTAGGAAAAATTGAGACATATGGAATAAATTACTAACCCATTTCTCCTTGAAATCCATTAGATGCTCGATGATTTTTCACATATATTTCTGAATTGAAAAGCTAGTTGTGAATCATTTTTATGAGCATGTGCTTATGTAATATTTTGTTTTTAACAGTGAATTGAAGGTTTAAAGATTAAACTATTCTATCCAGAGAATAAAAAGCAATTATTTCACAAGGAGAACATGTATATGTTGACATGACATTTTAAAATCTACATTTTAAAAAGGTTCCATATATTTTTGAGTCAATTAGAATATGTTTTTATCAGTCTGTCTACAGTTCTACACCTGTCAAAATGTGCTTAAAAATTTTTTTAAAAGATTATTCCATTCCATTCCATTCCATTCCATTCTGTTCCATTCCATTCCATTGCATTCCATTCCATTCAATTCCATTTCGTTCCATTCCGATCCATTCCATTCCATTCCATTCCATTCCATTCCATTCCATTCCATTCCATCCATTCCATTCCACTCCATTCCATTCCTTTCCATTCCATTCATTCCATTCCATTCATTCCATTCCAATCTATTCCATACCATTCATTCCATTCCCTTCCATTCCATTCCATTCCATTCCATTCAATTCCCCTCCCTGAATTCCACTCCAATCCACTGCATTCCATTCCATTCCATTCCTTCCATTCCATTCCATTCCATTCTGTTCCATTCCATTTCATTCCATTGCATTCCATTCCATTCTATTCCATTCCATTGCATTCCATTCCATTCCATTCCATTCCATTCCATTCATTCCGTTCCATTCCATTCCATTCATTCCATTCCATTGCATTCCATTCCATTCATTCCATTCCATTCCATTGCATTCCATTCCATTGCATTCCATTCCATTCATTCCATCCCATTGCATTCCCTTCCATTCCACTCCATTCCATTCCATTTCATTTCATTTCATCATTTCATTTCATCATTTCATTTCATCATTTCATTTCATCATTTCATTTCATCTTTTCATTTCATTTCATCATTTCATTATTATCATTTCATTTCATCATTATCATTTCATCATTTCATTTCATCATTTCATTTCATCATTTCATTTCATCATTTCATTTCATCATTTCATTTCATCATTTCATTTCATCATTTCATTTCATCATTTCATTTCATCATTTCATTTCATCATTTCATTTCATCATTTCATTTCATCATTTCATTTCATCATTTCATTTCATCATTTCATTTCATCATTTCATTTCATCATTTCATTTCATCATTTCATTTCATTTCATCATTTCATTTCATCATTTCATTTCATCATTTCATTTCATCATTTCATTTCATCATTTCATTTCATCATTTCATTTCATCATTTCATTTCATCATTTCATTTCATCATTTCATTTCATCATTTCATTTCATCATTTCATTTCATCATTTCATTTCATCATTTCATTTCATCATTTCATTTCATCATTTCATTTCATTTCATCATTTCATTTCATCATTTCATTTCATCATTTCATTTCATCATTTCATTTCATCATTTCAACATTTCATGTTTTCATTTCATCATTTCATTTCATTATTTCACTTCATTTCATTTCATTTCATTTCCTCATTTCATTTCACCATTTCATTTCATCATTCCATTCCCTTGCATTCCATTCCATTCCATTCAATTCCATTCCATTCCATTCCATTCCATTCAATTCCATTCCATTCCATTCCAATTCCATTCCATTCAATTCCATTCCATTCCATTCCATTCCATTCCATTCCATTCAATTCCATTCATCATTTCATTTCATCATTTCATTTATCATTTCATTTCATCATTTCATTTCATCATTCCATTTCATCATTCCATTTCATTATTTCATTTCATCATTTCACTTCATTTCATCATTTCATTTCATCATTTCATTTCATCATTTCATTTCATCATTTCATTTCATCATTTCATTTCATCCCATTTCATTTCATCATTTCATTTCATCATTTCATTTCATCATTTCATTTCATCATTTCAATTTCATCATTTCATTTCATCATTTCATCAATTCATCATTTCATTTCATCATTTCATTTCATCATTTCATTTCATCATTTCATTTCATCATTTCATTTCATCATTTATTTCATCATTTCATTTCATCATTTCATTTCATTTCATTTCATCATTTCATTTCATTTCATCATTTCATTTCATCATTTCATTTCATCATTTCATTTCATTTCATTTCATCATTTCATTTCATCATTTCATTTCATCATTTCATTTCATCATTTCATTTCATTTCATCATTTCATTTCATCATTTCATTTCATCATTTCATTTCATCATTTCATTTCATTTCATCATTTCATTTCATCATTTCATTCATCATTTTCCATTCCATTCCATCCATTCCATTCCTCCATTCCATTCATTCCATTCCATTTCCATTCCATTCCGTTCCGTTCCATTCCATTCCATTCCATTCCATTCCATTCCATTCCGTTCCATTCCACTCCATTCCATTCATTCCATTCCATTCCGTTCCATTCCGTTCCATTCCATTCCATTCCATTTCCATTCCATTCATTCCATTCCATTCCATTTCCATTCCATTCATTCCATTCCACTCCATTCCATTCCTTCCATTCCATTCATTCCATTCCATTCCATTCATTCCGTTCCATTCCATTCATTCCATTCCTTCCATTCCATTCATTCCATTCCATTCCTTCCATTCCATTCCATCCATTCCATCCATTCCATTCCATTCATTCCATTCCATTCATTCCATTCCATTCATTCCATTCCATTCTATTCCATTCCATTCCTTCCATTCCTTCCATTCCATTTCCATTCCATTCATTCCATTCCATTCCATTCCATTCTTTCATTCCATTCTATTCCATTCCATTTCCATTCCATTCCATTCCATTCTGTTCCATTCCATTCCATTCTGTTCCCTTCCATTCCGTTCCGTTCCGTTCCATTCCATTCCATTCCAGTCCATTCCATTCCTTCCCATTCCATTCCATTCCATTATTTCCTTCCATTCATTTCCATTTCATTCTATTCCATTCCATTCCATTCCATTCCATTCATTCCATTCCATTCATTCCATTCCATTCCATTCATTCCATTCCATTCATTCCATTCCATTCATTCCATTCCATTCATTCCATTCCATTCATTCCATTCCATTCATTCCATTCCATTCCTTCCATTCCATTCATTCCATTCCATTCATTCCATTCCATTCATTCCATTCCATTCATTCCATTCCATTCATTCCATTCCATTCATTCCATTCCATTCATTCCATTCCATTCCTTCCATTCCATTCACATTCATTCCATTCCATTCATTCCATTCCATTCATTCCATTCCATTTCCATTCCATTCATTCCATTCCATTCCATTCCATTCCATTCCATTCATTCCATTCCATTCATTCCATTCCATTCATTCCATTCCATTCATTCCATTCCATTCATTCCATTCCATTCCTTCCATTCCATTCCATTCATTCCATTCCATTCCGTTCCATTCCATTCTTCCATTCCATTCTTCCATTCCATTCATTCCATTCCATTCATTCCATTCCATTCATTCCATTCCTTCATTCCATTCCATTCATTTCCATTCCATTCATTCCATTCCATTCTTCCATTCCATTCATTCCATTCCATTCCCATCCATTCCATTCCGTTCCGTTCCATTCCATTCATTCCATTCCATTCTTCCATTCCATTCATTCCATTCCATTCATTCCATTCCATTCCAATCCATTCCATTCCGTTCCATTCCATTCATTCCATTCCTTCATTCCATTCCATTCCATTCCATTCCATTCCATTCCATTCTCCATTCCATTCATTCCATTCTATTCCATTCAGCATTCCATTCCATTCCATTCATTCCATTCCATTCCATCCATTCCATTCCATCCATTCCATTCCGATTCCATTCCATTCATTCCATTCCTTCCATTCCATTCCATTCCATTCATTCCATTCCATTTCCATTCCATTCATTCCATTCCATTCATTCCATTCCATTCCGTTCCATTCCATTCATTCCATTCCATTCATTCCATTCCTTCACTCCATTCCATTCAATTCCATTCCATTCCGCATTCCATTCAATTCCATTCCATGCATTCCATTCCATTCTCCATTCCATTGCATTCCATTCCAATCCATTGCATTCCATTCCATTCCATTGATTCCATTGCATTGCATTCCATTCCATTCCATTCCATTCCATTGCATTCCATTCCATTCCGTTCCGTTCCGTTCCGTTCCATTCCATTCCAGTCCATTCCATTCCAATCCATTCCATTCCAATTCCATTCCATTGCATTCCATTCCATTCAATTCCATTCCATTCCAATCCATTCCATTCCTTTCTTTCAACAGTTCTCAATCTGTCACCCTGGCTGGATTGCGGTGGCACAATGTCAGCTCACATTTTGCATTAAACTTCCTTTTTTTAAATTTTAAACACAGGTCTTTTTCTCTTCTTTTTTTAAATTTTAATTGAATTCACCACAGGGCAGGTCTCAGGTATGTTGCCCAGGCTGGTCTTGTGAACCCCAGACTCCCTGACATTCCCTCCGTCTCCGCTTTTTTTTTTTTTTTTTTTTTTTTTTTTTTTTTTTTTTTTTTTTTTTTTTTTTTTTTTTTTTTTTTTTTTTTTTTTTTTTTTTTTTTTTTTTTTTTTTTTTTTTTTTTTTTTTTTTTTTTTTTTTTTTTTTTTTTTTTTTTTTTTTTTTTTTTTTTTTTTTTTTTTTTTTTTTTTTTTTTTTTTTTTTTTTTTTTTTTTTTTTTTTTTTTTTTTTTTTTTTTTTTTTTTTTTTTTTTTTTTTTTTTTTTTTTTTTTTTTTTTTTTTTTTTTTTTTTTTTTTTTTTTTTTTTTTTTTTTTTTTTTTTTTTTTTTTTTTTTTTTTTTTTTTTTTTTTTTTTTTTTTTTTTTTTTTTTTTTTTTTTTTTTTTTTTTTTTTTTTTTTTTTTTTTTTTTTTTTTTTTTTTTTTTTTTTTTTTTTTTTTTTTTTTTTTTTTTTTTTTTTTTTTTTTTTTTTTTTTTTTTTTTTTTTTTTTTTTTTTTTTTTTTTTTTTTTTTTTTTTTTCTTTAAGCTCATCAGCTATCGTTAGCATTAGTGTATTTTATGTGTGGTCCAGGAGCATTCTTCTTCCAATGTGGCCCTGGGAAGCCAAAAGACTGGACACCTGTGCACTAGGTCAAAATACTACTCCTTCTGGAAGCAATTGTAAAAATTTTGACATTATCTTGACGGCTCAATGGATGGTGGGACAGAATACAAAATTTTCAAAATTTTTTGTTGGTTTTATTTTTTTTGAGTCAAAGTCTTGCTCCATTGGCCCCAGGTTTAGGTACCTACGACAGGATCCACAGCTCAGTGCAGGCTCAAGTGCTCCCTCCCGCCTCAGCCACAGTAGTAGCTGGTACTACAGATGCACACAACCACCCCTGGCTAATATTTTATTTTTTGTAGAGACGTAGAGACGGAGTCTTACTATATTGTCCAGGTTGGTCTCAAACTCCTTGACTCAAGGGATCCAGGACAGGACAACAGGTGTGAGACACCACACCTGGCCATGTGCATGAACTTTTAAGACAAACCACAAGGCCCCACAAAGTTAAGACTTCCCCGCACAATTTCCAGGGGGATCTTTTTTGTTGCAAGGATGAGAAGCCCTTAAAAGTACACAGACAACTCCAAAGATTCAAGACAGTTCATTCGGGCTGGGCCAGCCCACTGGGCAGACTGACCTTCAAGAAAGGCCCACCCATGACATACACCAGATGGCTCTCCAAGAATCTCTCCAGTCCTCAGGGTCCCTGGGTGCCAGGACAGAGCTAGAAGGGAAACCCCATTTGCTTCTTCCTGCAGAAAACCCCTTGAGGTCAAGACCCCACAATCAGACGAGGGATGGAGTGGCTCACCCCTCAGTCAACAGGTCAGACTCAAGGTGATATAATGTCTTAACCAAGGTGTAGGCCTCCAGGTGAGCTCCCAACTCAGGGCTCCTTTAATAACCAATCTTTGTTAATTCTCCTTAACAGGGGTTCCTGTGAGTCAGTTCTCTCAGGCCTTCCAGTTTCCTCACCTACAAGATGAGAAGGCTGGACCAGATGGAGTGGAGGTAAGGGGATGTCGGCGCGCAGCCACCCCGCCCACAGAGCCCTGGGCCTCCATCCAAGTTCCCTGCACCCGCCCCACAAGTCTACCCAAGGTGAGGGGGCTGGTCCGGGTCACTCCAACTGCCACGCTCCAGCCCGAGTGCAAGAGGAGGTGGCGGCCTTGAGGGCTCAAGAGTACAACTGGGCCAGGGGGGTAGACTGGGGCCAGGAGAGGTGTCCTGGGCCGCTCCTGGACCCAGCCCGGTCCCAGACCCCTACCTCCAGGTCGGTATCTCCTGCTGGGTGAGGTCCTTGGACACAGCTTTTACTTAGTGCCCATGCCTGGGCTGCCATGGAGTGCCGATGGGCTTCTGGGCTGCCCGCAGTGCTGCAGCGCCCTACTGGCCACGGCCCCTGCCTCCCCTCAGGCTGCTCCGTCATCCAGCGCCACCGCCCTCTTCTTCTCCCCATCGCAGCGGCACTCAGCCTCTCTATGCCTGG